>CM031692.1:15257708-15355208 GCA_006182925.3 Reinhardtius hippoglossoides
AGGCAGGGTGTAGGTGGGCGTGTCCTCTCAGTCAGAATATAACTTAAACCAGGACACCTACGTCAGGGTGAGGACGCCGCCGCCTCGGATCAAACACGTTTTGCTTTTCCTCCTGCTCCTCTGAGAATCTGTCACCTGATCAATATATCCCCGCGGCTGACGGCGAGGAAGAGGGCGGGTCAAAGGTCAAAGCAGGGCTGTGCAACATTACACCTGAAACCCGGAGCTGAGCAGCAACACACGGGTTGTCTCCCTCTGCCACTGCGTCACGTGCACTCCCCTCAAGGGCCATCAATTATTGAGCGAGCCAACCAGAGCGGAGTGTGTGTGTGTGTGTGTGTGTGTGTGTTGCTCTCTCACTGCATGTGTGACTGTTGTTGCCATGACAACACTGTCCTCCTGAACTGAGAGGGGTGTGTTTCATCAGGAAGCAACAGGGAGCGATTGCTCACCCTTTCAAAATAAAAGCACAGTTTGGCAGCTAAAACACAATGTGTGTGTGTGTTTGTGTGTGTGTTTGTGTGTGTGTGTGTGTGTGTTAACCTGTGAACGAGTCGTTATTCCTCCGCTAAATGAATCTGCCAGGAGCAAATATCTGTGAGTCTGAACCTTACGATGTAACGAGAGACGTCTCAGTTATCGAAGGTGATTTATAACATGTGATGAATCGTGTTAAAGCTGCAGCGACCAGTTCCCGCTAAACTCGACCAATCAGGAGTCAGCCTCAGCTGTCAGTCATGACGTCTCTATAAACTTTAAATATTTCAGAACTTTCAAAAAGAAAGAAAGTGAAGTCAGATTGAGATTCAGATTAAAAGAAACGAATGTTGCCTCGAGAGGGTTACGTAACAGTGTGTGTGTGTGTGTGTGTGTGTGTTGTGTGTGTGTGTGGTGTGTGTGTGTGCGTGTGCGTGTGTGTGTGTGGTGTTCTTGGAAACATGAGGACCTAGTCAGATCCGTCTCCATGGCAACTGCATCTCCCTCCTCATCTGTCCATCCTTCTCTTCTTTCTTTCCTGCTTTTTTTTTTAATTGTTCCTTCTGGTCACTGGTGGATCATTGAACAGGCCCCGGCACACAGGGGCCCCGGCACCCGAAGGTCTGGAGGCCCCCGAAGGTCTGGAGGCCCCTGAAGGGTCTGGAGGCCCCGGGGCCGGAGCTCAGACTGTCAAACAGCTCAGTTAAAAGACACAAAACGAACACAAACAGATGTTCCCACAAAGTGATGCAACACAAGCTCGTCACAAAGAGACACACATCAACCACAGAGAGAAAAGTCCATGAAGAGACGGCGAGCAGGTTTCAGAGTTCGACGTGAACAGATTGACGGAGACGTTCTCTGTGTTACTATCCTCACTTCATTCTGTCAAACACAAACTTCCTCTTTCTCTGTCTCACACGTTTTCCTCTGCTTCGCTTTCATCTCGTCTCTGCTGCTGGTTTGAAGACGTCATCGTCACCTGTGTTTGTTTTTGTGTCGGATCACAGAAAGTCAGCGAGAAGGTCGGAGGAGCTGAAGGAACCAAGTTAGACGATGACTTCAAAGAAATGGAAAAGGTACAAATCTGTTCATTTACACAAGATTCAAAATGAATCGAGGGCTTGCAGCGCTGAAGATGGCTGATTGGTCCAGAACTCTGTCATTATATCAACTTCAGGAGACTTGCATCAGAAACACTCATACATCAGTAGTCCTCTTACCGCCACCTGGTGGAATGGAGTGGTACAGCACGTCATAACGACTTTCCTGTCAGCTGCAGGAAGTTGTCTCATCCCTCAATGTGATCAAACTAAATATCTGCATGTGATCCGTCACCTGACGTGTTTCCCTCTGCAGAAGGTGGACATCACCAGCAGAGCGATGCTCGACATCATGACCAAAACCACAGAATATCTCCAACCGAACCCAGGTCAGTCCAACACAAACACAAACATGTACGAGACGAAAAGAAACCATCGGTGTTTACGTCATCTCTTGTTTGTGTTTTCATCTCTGAAGCTTCCAGAGCAAAGCTGAGTATGATCAACACCATGTCAAAGATCCGCGGGCAGGAGAAGGGACCTGGTTACCTGCAGGCGGAGACCGTCCTGGGCGACGCCATGTGGAGGTTTGGACGGGAGTTAGGAGAGGAGTCCTGCTTCGGTGAGGAAGATATCGATGGTTTCTGCAAAGACCAGTCAGATTAGAGATTTGAAAAATTCAATCAAACCGACGCCCTCAACGTTACAGATGCGGATTAAACCGTCTCCGAACCCAATAACCAATCTGTTACCACTTCCTGTTTCAGAACCGTTCAGTTCTTGAACTTCCTCTTCACTATTTTCCCGATTTTCCATCCCTCTGTTTTCCCTTCATGCCGTCCTCCCAGGCCTGGCGCTGATGGATGCTGGAGAGTCGATGAAGGAGCTCGGGGAGGTGAAGGACGCTCTGGACATGGAGGTCAAACAGAACTTCATTGACCCGCTGCAGAACCTCCACGACAAAGACCTCAAAGAGATTCAGGTGAGTAAAACCCCTGATAGCGGTCACCTGATGCCACTGATTGAGAACGATGGGAACAGAGATGGAAGCTGTGGAGTCGTACACACCAGCTCATGGTCATGCATGCATGTCTGCAGCATCATCTGAAGAAGATGGAGGGCCGCCGTCTGGACTTCGACTACAAGAAGAAGCGTCAGGGGAAAGTCCAGGACGATGAACTCAAACAGGCGCTGGAGAAGTTTGACGAGAGCAAAGAGATCGCCGAGCAGAGCATGTTCAACCTGTTGGAGAGCGACGTAAGAATGCTCTCCTTTCCTTTACGCTGTGCAGGTCTACTGCTGCTGAGGAAATAATACTGTTGCTATAGTAACGTGTGTTGTGTGTGTGGTGTGTGTGTCTGTGTGTGGTGTGTGTGTGTGTGTGTCTGTGTGTGTGGTGTGTGTGTGTGTGTGTCTGTGTGTGTGGTGTGTGTGTTGCAGATAGAGCAGGTGAGCCAGCTGGCAGCTCTGGTCCAGGCTCAGTCGGAGTATCACAGCCGAGCAGCAGAAATCCTCCAGAAACTCTCCAGCAAGATGGAGGACAGGTGTGAATCCATCTTCCTCCCTGAGATAAAAGTGAATTCACGTGATGAGACGAAAGTTGTTTTACAAACTGTGTCTGTGTGATTGTTCAGGATTAAAGAAGTGTCCGGTAAACCCAGGAAGGAGTACGCTCCCAAACCCCGCCTGACCCTGGAGCTACGGCCCCCCAGTCAGAGCCACAGCGGGGGGGTCCACTCCACCAAATCCCCCAGAAGATCACCAGGTAGATGGGTTCATTGGTTCATTGGTCATTCTCCACAAAGTTACATGGACGTAGTTCAGTAGTTTTCGTGTGATCGTACAAACGAACAGACAAACACACGCTGAACCTCGGGGGGGGCCACCTCTCCTGTGCTTGTGTCCTCGCAGCCCCCATGGACCAGCCCTGCTGCCGAGCACTCTACGACTTCGAGCCAGAGAACGAGGGCGAGCTGGGCTTCAAAGAGGGCGACGTCATCACCCTGACCAATCAGATCGACGACAACTGGTACGAAGGCATGATACACGGCCAGTCGGGCTTCTTCCCCATCAACTACGTGGACATCCTGGTGCCGCTCCCTCATTAGGACGTGGCGGTGACCTGGCCCTCCCCCTCGACCAATCCAGAACAAGACAGCCTGTATTTGCAGAATAGACAAACCACGTCCTCCTTCTACTTCTTCTTCTGTGCTTCTGTGCCATTCTGCTTTCCCAAAGTGGACCGAGACGAGAGAAGAGCCTGAGGTGGGGTGGACGCGAAGAGACAAGGTGGCAGGACGGGGGTTAGGGAGAAGAGGGGGGGGGGGGCTTTAGGTTGAGAGAAGAAGAGGCGACTGAAAGACACAACGAAGAGATGATGATCGGTCACAGCACATTCCTCAACCGCGCAGCAAAGGAAACCAATGAGACTTACAAATAAGGCACGTTGTATATGTACGTGCATGATTGTGTCTGTATGCGTTTGGACTTGTTCCAACTCCGTTACGATCAAACCAGCACAAACTCCTGCTCGTCAGTTACATCTCGACAGTGTCCTCGCTTTCCTTCCATCTTTCTCTCTGAGGGATTCTGTCTTTTCTACCATGACTTGCCTTCCTGTGCTTTTCAAGAGCCCCAGAAATGTCACAGTCTTCCTTCCCTCCGTCCTACCTTCCTTCCTTCCCTACGTCCTTCCTTCCTTCCTTCCCTCCGTCCTACCTTCCTTCCTTCCTTCCCTCCGTCCTACCTTCCTTCCTTCCCTCCTCCGTCCTTCCTTCCTTCCTCTCTTGGCTAGCACTGCCTTCTAGCATGGCTCCAAACTGAATACAGACCACTAACCCCTGAGCTGCAGTTGGTCCTCACTACCTTCGAGTATATCTCGAACTCTTTCTAACGCTTCTTGTAACGCACCTGTTGTCTGCCTTTCTGAGTCGAATCTGAGTGGCTGAGTGCACGAAGCAGCCAAGTCACAGGTTTGAGCAGCGGGAAGGTTTAGTTTCCCAGATGTAAATGAGAATTATCGTCTTGAAATGATCTGAAAAGACCAAATGAAAGAAGGTTGAGGAAGTTTTAAAGGTCTGGGGATCGGGAACGTTCATTCAACACGTGAATAAATATGTCAGCTCAAACAAAGAAAAGGGAAACTCGGGGTTCGAGGTTTCCCTGACAGCAGCGATATGCTAACACAACCAGTAGTACTGATTCACCAGGACCAGGACTCTTCACCAGCTCGGTGACATTTCAACTCGTTTCAGTATTCACAAGGAAAAGAT
This sequence comes from Reinhardtius hippoglossoides, assembly GCA_006182925.3. NCBI lineage: Eukaryota > Metazoa > Chordata > Actinopteri > Pleuronectiformes > Pleuronectidae > Reinhardtius > Reinhardtius hippoglossoides. The sequence continues at coordinate 15,262,501 of CM031692.1, forward strand.
CCACAGTGTGTTTTGTGTCTTGTGTGGAGTCGTCTTATTCGTGGCCTTTGCATGCAGGACTGTGTGAACAGTGGCAGCCGCTCTTATCATCTTCACTCCAGGACCCAGGTTCCTGTTCACTGCCTTGCTAGGGGCATATCAGTCGTTGACGATCAACTCCCACGATCAAACCCACATCCAGGACGAGCGAATGCTCATTTCTTATGTAATATCTTTGTCAACCTCTTGAAATCTGCTGAATATTCTACAAACCCCCCAAAAATGTGGACGCCCCCTAGTGACGTAAAGTTCCTGAAGTTCAGGACACTCTTCACCTTTCAGAGTATTACCGTTACTGGAACTTTGAGTCCTGGTAAAAGTTTTGGAAACTCCAGGGTTGAGTTTTAGTCTGGACAAACAGAAACGGAGACTTTTGTAAACAATGACCCCGGCGGCCGACTGGTTCCGATCAGTCACGTGACTCATGATAGCCAGAGAACTGTCAGGTCACGTTCGTGTGTTGTGGGGGAGGAGCTTTGACGAGGGGGTCGAGGTTTACCGACCCTAGCTTCAAGGGAAACTGGATAAAGTACATCTGAATATCAAAAATGTAACAGTTATAGTTATAGTTATAGTTCCCTGTAGTGTACGTCACATACAGGATGAAGTGGGACTTGTGCAGTAGCTATAACTCTTTCTACTTATATTATATATATTATCAACAGTATTCTCTGTGAGGCAGTATTCAGCCACTCTGAGACCTTTGATGCCTTTAGGGCGAGTTGATGAGGAGTTTCTGTTTAAAGGCTTCAAACATAAGACTGAAGGATTAATTATTATATTCATGAGTTGTTGGAAACCTTGTGGTGTCGAGTTCATACCGACTCTTATGATCGTGTCAGAGACGTGACTGGGATGTAAACAGACTTCTTTGTTTTCGTGCACATGTGAAGCTAAAGTTAACACCGTTGATAAAAAATGATTGTTCTCATAAGATGTCAAAATGAAAACTTAATCTTTGAATATTTACTATGTAGAAATATATAGTTTCATTCAAAATTGTAGGATTTTTCCCTCCAGGTATTATTTATTACATCGTCAATCATCAGCAGGAATCTCTGCTCGTGTGGCTAACGCTACTGTTAATACGGAGGTATAATATTTAGTGCCTGAAAATAGAATATCTCAACAATCGTGACACATTCTGTGAAAATACAGAGAAAACTTCATAAACTGCACAAATCGTTGTTTTAAAACAGTCCATTTTTATCCAGTTTTTTACTGCTTATTAAATATGAAATTGTCCCACAATTACTGTAATACAATATATTTCAATAATTGGTGTGTTAATTTATATTAGCAGGAGTTTACAGTGACTGGAGCCTTATGGAATTATTATTACATACTTCCTCCCTGATCCAACAAACAACCCAGTCATGCAGAGAAATAAAGAACATTTATTTTACACTTGACATATTTGAAAGTTTGTCCTCTGATATTTTTTGTATTCTGAAGATGGAATATGAATTATTTTATTCTTGCATTTTTGATTCAAGGATAAAAAGTTCAAGTTTTTTTATGTTTTTTCTGAAAAAAAGAGTAATAATTAAAATTTTAAGGAAAACTCATCTATCAGCTTTTAATTGATCACAAAGGCAATAAATGATGATTGGTCAATAAAATAAAATGTTTCAATAAGAGGAAGAGAGGAGAGAGAGGGAGAGAGAGAGTCTGTGTGTAATTCTTCTATATAACCGCCAGTGGCGCTGTGGAGCATTGTTTCCCGCCTGCAGCCGTTTCCCTCCTTTTACAAAAAACATGTGATGCTTTCAAACGCACCTAAAACAATCAAACTTTATAAACTCAAAGCTCTTTACGTCTTTGTGTCAAATGTGTTTTTGTTCTCAGAGGAAACTGTTTAAAAGAAGATATGACCTCAGCCACACTGTACGTGTGATTGGTTTAAATAGATAAATATGTGCATGATTCTCTGTAATACAATACATCACTTGTTATATGTTTATTACATGTTTTAACATTTTGAGACTAAACAGGAGTTAAATAAATGTAGTTGTGTAAAATGAACAATATGTTCCTCGTGAGAAGTAGAAAGTGATTCAATAATTAAACAAAATGGAGATAAACTGAGTGCCTGTTCTTTGATTCTGAATAAAACAGGAATTCAAGTATTTTTTTCTATATCCTAATTTTTATAAAATAGGTAAATAACTTTTTTTTCTGCTGGTGTGTAATGAGTAGAAACATTTTTTCTGAATACGAGAGAGGTCCAATATAATCCAAATTTTTTTTAATTATTATCACGCTTATTATTATTTGTTTAATCGTCAATGTGCGTTTAAAATCTCGGATTTCTGATATTTTCTAGAACAATTAAAAGCAACAAACGGTTTGACCCACTTTTCACACGCGCCGCGGGAACGCGTCCGTGCGCGTTCATGACCGGGATCAAGTTGGGCGTGCGTACCGGAAATCAAATATCTACACTTCAAAATAAATGTTTAAACGTGTGTTAGAAAGCGAGTGTGAAAGCCGCGGGATGTTTATATTTAATAAAACTTGGCCACGTGGCGCCAGGAAGGCGAAGCACGGCACCTGAGGTCCAACTGAACGGGAACAGCCCGGGATTCACTTCCTGCTCGGACCCGCGCCGCTCTGCGTTGAAGAGCCGCCCGGAAGTGCCGTGTTGTTGTGGGCACGCGCTTCACGCTGCTTCCTCGTGTTGAAGGAGAAACACGCGGATTCGTGCGCACACACGAGGAAGAAGCTGAGGATCATGGACATGAAGAAGAGGGTCTCCTTGGAGCTGCGACACCGGTCACCCACAGAGGTGAGGCCGGGGCTGGGGGCTCGCATGGCGGCTTGTTGGTGGGAGCCGCTGCGGGGGCACGGGGGGACGGGGGGAGCACATGGCGCCTGCAGCGGCCGAACCGAGCCGGACCGAGCCGAACCGAGCCGGACACTGTTTCCTCCTCCGAACCGACCTCCGAACAATGAACTAACTCTTTGTGTCCTTTTACATCAGATTAATCAAAGTGTTCACTTTTGTCCCCGGGGATCCGCGCTCTCTGAGCCGGTCCCCCCGCTCCCCGGCGGCGTGTCCCCGCGTCCCGCACCGCGTCCTGCACCGCGTCCCGCACCTCGTCCCGCGTCCATCATGTGCGTCTCGTCTCCGGGTCTTTGTCCAGCTCGTCCCGGGCCGGAGCGATCACTTCTTCCATCACTTTGTTAAACTGCCGGTGTTTGTGAGTCCGGGGAACATGTGAGGCGGACATACGTCTGTCTGGGGCCTGGCTAATGCCTGGAGTCACCTGGAAGTTGGAGGACGGTTCACGTTGTGTGGAGCTGGTGGAACTGAACACAAAGTCCGGTCCGCCGGGACGTGAGAACTGTGCACAGATCTGTAGTTAGTCCGGGAGAACCACGCGTGAGGCCGAAGGGTTCAAAGTAAAAAACACTCGTCACGTTAATAGAATAAAAAACAAACATGGACGCTGCAGATATCGGCGCCTCTCCAGAGATTAGTCGGAGCCCGTGTGCTGAAGGCGCGGGGCCAGCAGCGTGCTAGCTGCTAGCATGCTACAGAGGCTCCAGTGCGGTTCGGGTTCTGACCCGGTTCCCCGGGTTGAGCCCGGTGTGGAGCGGGTGGAGACGGGGGGTGGTGGGCGGCCTGTTGGCGGTGGATTGTGCTGCAGATCCCGGGAGGAGCAGCGTTGGTTAGCGGGCAGTTAGCAGCGGAGCTAACCGAGCAGCATCACATGTGTCCGGAGTTTACAAACACACCGGGATCCGTTCCAACATGAAGCTGCAGGACTCCTTCTCCCCGAGCGGCTTCCTCCTCACGAGCACATCCCCCCCTTCGAGGCAACAGCAGGTTGAACGCATCTCTTTCACGAACACGTGGAATCCCCACGATCTGATCTCCGAGCAGCAGTTGATGAGTGAATGAGTGTTCCTCTGAACGTCTCCTGGTCACTCCATCCTTGTTGGCTGGAGCCAGATGCTCGAGCAACATCTGGCCTCCTCCACATGTAAACATCTGTATCAGTGTGAACCCTGAACACCGGTTACCGAGGACAACCGGCTCAGTAACACTTCTCCATCTTTCTACTCTGGGAGCTGAGGCTGGATGTTTTCCTCTGGAGGGAGGTCATGTGACCGTAAAGAACCAATCAGCGACAGGAAGCGAGCGTCTACGTTTCCAAACATCAGTTTCTGTTCGTCCAGACTAAAACGCAGCCTCAGTTTCTCAAACTGAAACGGGCCGGCGGCGTTTCCACACGTCACCGTTTTAACGCCTCTCAAAGCCGTGGCGCCGTCAGACCCATCGGTAGAGTCTGTACGCCTCGGTGCGACCTCCGGGGAGAAGCGTGGCACTGCGCTCTCGCCTCGCGTTGCACGTTGTTCCCAAGAGGTCAAACGCAAAGAACACAAAACCCCTGAAGTTCCCTGCAGCATCAGATCAGAACCTATTTAAAACTCCGTCTACTTCAGTCATGTGACCCGGGAATGAATGATTGGTTTCATGGCGAGACACTTCCCTCCGTAGGGATGTCTGTTTCACTGGTCTTTCTCATATTTCAAAACAGTTTCTTACCTTATTGTGTCATTGATCGTAGAGTTAAATCAATAAATGTGACTGATGCTCTCTCTCTCCCCCCCCCCTCAGGTGCAGGAGCTGGTTCTGGACAACTGTCGCTCCAGTGAAGGGAAGATCGAGGGGATCACGGAGGAGTTCTCCAACCTGGAGCTGCTGAGCCTCATCAACGTCGGCCTGACCAGCGTCGCAGACCTCCCCAAACTGGACAAGCTGAAGAAGGTAAGAGGAAGCACTCGAACCCGCCGCCTCCTCTGGGACTTAGATACAAACCGAATATTAATAACAATGGCAGCAGAGAGTCGAGGCCTCTGTCTTCTACCTCATCGCAGACTCGTGCTGACGACGTCGTTACGTGCGGTGAAAGACTCGTTGAACTCGAGAGGAGCAGAGAAGCGAGATGCTCACTCGTTGGCTATTTCCACCGTCAGCTCCGGGAAAAACACCAAAGTTCAAAAGCTCTCCGCTCAATAGAAACACCTTATCTCTAGAGTTTCAGCACTTTCATAATTTGTTCTAGCTTATTTACTCCCAGAACCTTTAAGATGACGTTGAACAGAATATAGAGACATTAAGCATTTAAATATTCTCCAGGAAATGACATCACAGGAAGTAAAAGTACAAGCGTAGAAACTGGAGGAACATTTCTTCTGCAGAGCTCCGACAGTTGAACACGTCTGAACCTTGTGTCGCATTAAAATGTCCGACCAACTCGCACCTGGATAACGATGTGTCTCTGGTCTTCACTCAGAGAAACTCGTCACGTTTCTCCTTCGTTAGTTTAAATGTTTGCTTCCAGTGAAATGACCTTTTCCTCCGTCTGCAGCTGGAGCTCAGTGACAACAGGATATCAGGCGGCCTGGAGGTCCTGGCCGAGCGGCTGGTGAATCTCACGCACCTCAACCTCAGCGGGAACAAGTTCAAAGATATCAGCACCCTGGAGCCCCTGGTGGGTGGAGTCATCATCAGCCTCATCAGCCTTTATTGTTCATATTAATAACTTATGCGTGTTCATTTCGTAGCTGTAACCACGTGTGTCCCCCCCCCCCACAGAAAAAGCTGCCTCAGCTGAAGAGTCTGGACCTGTTCAACTGCGAAGTGACGAACCTGGCGACTACAGGGAGTCCATCTTCAAGCTCCTCCCCCAGCTCACCTACCTGGACGGCTACGACATCGACGACTGCGAAGCGTCCGACTCGGACGGCGAGGGCGACGGCGTCGAGGATGAGGACGAAGAAGGTGAGGCTGCGATGCATCCATTATTCTGTCCGAGCACAAGAATCACCATAATTTCAATAATCAAATGTTTACAAGCAGAAACGTGAAACTTGACTCGTCTAGTTTACACTGAAATAAAATGTTTTTGTATTTTGGATGTTTGAAAGGGCAGAATTTAAAGTAATAATAATAATCATCAAATTATAGATTAAAAAAATTAACTAAACAGATATTTTCTTTTGTGAATCCCCTCCACGATTCATCTTTTCATAATTTTTATTTCGTGATTAAAAAGGTTTTGTTTTCCAGTCGGGTTCGGACCAAACGCTCCAAACACAAATCTCTAATGATCCATCGGTTTTATGAATATATCATCGTCGACATCATGTATGTTATATGATTCAGCCTGTCTTCCAGAGGGAGACTCAGAGGACTTTGAGGAAGAGGAGGAGGAGGACGAGGAGGACGTCGTGGCTGTGAAGAAGAAGATGACGACGACAGCGCTGACGAAGAGGTGAGTGTTGTTTTCAATGAAGTTTAACACAACTACATATTTATTTATTTCTCTATGATGCGTACTGTAGTTTGCCTTGTGGCGCAGCAGAGGGCGCTGCTGCACTTCCCCTTGTCGGTAATGTTTGACCAATCGGATGAATTCTGTCTCTAGGACGGAGAAGTGAACGGAGACGTCGACAGCGAGGACGATGAAGAGGACGATGACGATGAGGATGACGATGGTAAGCGATGCCTCATCGTTTCACTTCATTCAGATTTAAATGATTCAGTTTGTGATCTATCGTTGCAGCTCCATTTCTAAATCTGTTAAAGAATCAGACTGTGCCGCACAGGCTCTCGGCCAATCAGGAGTCAGTGTCGCTGCCACAGTCGAGATGATAATCATGAAACTTCCTTCCACAGACGAGGACTCGTCTCCGGCCAAAGGAGAGAAGAGGAAAAGGGACCCGGAGGAAGATGAGGACGACGACGACGACGATGAAGATTAAGGATCCAAAGACTGCAAACCCGCTGACCTCTTGCCCGGTGACCCCACCCACCTCTGGCCCCTCCCCCACTCGGCCGCCTCCTGGGCTGCGTCCCTTCTCTGACACTGGTCTCCTCCTCTGGGCTCTCGTCATCTCACAGATCGAAACAACCTCCGATAACTGAACACGATTCAGGGTTTTGTCCCGATCCCAGTTTTTTAGTCCTCATCCCACAGTTTGACTCTTTAATGCGTAATAAAATACAATTTAATCAACTAATTTCACCGTTAATCTGATCTAAAATTCTGATAATAACCCGCAAGAACTTTCTCTTAGGATTTTTACTTCCTGGCGTCTTTACACATTTATCTAAAGTTTTTTATAAATTACGGGTTATCTGCAGGTTATTTGTCACATTAATCGTTTAAAATGTCTGGTTGTTCTAAACGTCTTGTAGAAGCTGGAATCAGACATTTTATCGTTTTCTGCCTTTTTTGTTTGACAAATAAACGGTTGAGTGATTCTCACATTGCTGCAGATTAATACTCTGATCAACTTATTGATTGAGTCCAGGACGCATCGAACTCGCCCGAGGTTCCCGATCCAGAGCGTTTCCTCTGCGACGACTTTATTTACCACACGCAGCTGAACACGGTTAAATCTAAAGTATTTGCAGGAAACGTATTCAGGGATCGTGTTTCGTGTCCTTTTCTCAGAATTAAAAAATGAAGCGGAACCGAGAGCTGCGTCTCGGCAGAAAACCTCAGGACGTGATGTCACAGGGAGAAGTCACTTTTAGCTCCGTCTTTGCTTTTCTATTTTTCCAGATCACAAACCACCTCGATCACATTTCCTAAATACGCGATGTTCTCTCGCGGTCGTCAGGAAAACGCTGGTTTGGTGACGGAACGTGAGAAATGACACGTTAGGGTTGTTTCTTTGGAAGGAGATGGAGCAAGGGCTCATGGGAGGTAACGGCACTTTTGGGATGCACAAAAACAACCTCCCTTCTTTCTCGTCCTCTCACCTTCCATCCTTCCCTCTCTGACATCACTCTGTTCTGTGATGTCACTGATGGACACCCCACCCCCCCCGCTCTATTCCCCGAGGCCGAGCGCGCTCAGGGCAAACTGTTCTCTCTCTCTCTCTCTCTCTCTTTGCCAACAGAGCTTTTTAAAAGAAATATTTTTTCAGAGAAATTGTTTTTGTTTGATTTTGTACGGTTGTCTGGGGACTCTCTCTCTCTTCATCTCTCTCCCTCTGCCTCTTTTCTTTTCTCTCCAGGAGAGATCCAGTCGTTCCTTCATACTTACACTGACTAGTTGAATTTGTGTTTTTTTTTTACTTTCTGTAAGTTAAAGGAAAAAACTAATAAAAAAACAAAAAGGACTTTGTAAATAAAATCTTAACATTTTGCTCCTGGCGTCTGTTCTCTCCACTTTTGTCTCGTATTTAAACTGAATCCAGTTTCTTCCTGTCGAGCTCATGAAACCACGTTTCAGTTCTCTAAATCCACGATTTGATTTGGGTCCACTCTCACATGTCAGATTGTTTTCCATCGTGATTTGAGTGTTTTGTGCCGTTGGTTCAGTTTGTGTGTAATTCTGCTCCCGAGGAAACGAGTGCAGACGGATACGAACCCGACGGAGGTAAATACGCCGTCAGAGGAAATGTGTATCGAGAAGGAATGTTCGGGCAACGCAGGAGAAGGAAGTTTTCATTTTAGTCTCCGTATCATGTTTAAAAGGAATGTGCAGCAAAAGTTCTGATATAAGTTTCATAAATAACAAAATACTCAGGAAAAGTTTGAGTAAGAAACTGAGTCCACTCGTTAAGTTATAACATTGTTTTAATAATGTTACGACTTTCTTTATTCTCGTAATGTTATACTTGAAATATTCAGAATTGTATTTTCTTCAATATGGATCTGAACTCTGGAGTTTCTCCTCGATCAGACGATCAGTTACAGGTCAGCAGCTCCGTGTGAGAAATCAACTAAATCCAGATTCTTATTTGACTAGCGATCACTAACGAGGAGTCATTGAATATTCTCATGTAATCCAGTATTAACACTGTTACTGAACCACATGTTAATAACGGGCCTGCTTGGTCTGATCAGACTAATCGACCCGAGGAATCCGACTGGAGGCAGAACAGTGTTTGGTTGGTTGGGGAAACGGCAGCGTGCGCTTGGATTGGTTGGATCAGAAAGTCGCCCTCATGTTGTTTCTCGTGTGTTGGATGTCCAGCTCCAGTTGAGCGATTCTCACCTGCAGAGTCAGAACCACACGTCAGAACTTTAACAGTGTCGTTACATTATACGGCCACAGGAGGCAGCGTGACACTAAATGTTCAGTGGTCGGTTCTGATCACACACTGTAAATAAAGATGGACGACACGTCTCCCTCGTGCGAAACTGACACTAAAATATCTCCCGTACGAACGCTGCCATCTTGTGCTTTTGCAGTCGTGATATCGAGGCCCCGCCCCCGATCTATCACGACTCTCAGCTGTCAATCATGACCAGTTTATTGCTATGCTGGAGCGAGCCACCAGGGGGCGACAGACGCGTTGGCTTGACTTTTGGGAGCTGTGATGTCGTCCATCTGTCTTTACAGTCTGATCCCTGAATGTTGGCTGAGTGATGAGGGAACACTGACGTCTCTCTGACTGACCCGTTCCCTCAGGCCTCGGATCTCGTCTTGCTGCCTGTAAAACGTTTGCAGGAGCTGAAAAACCAAGAACAGTAAGATTCCCGTGACTAAGAAGGAAACGTGGACCAAAGGTTCTCTGGTGGGTCTCGTTAATTCTCGCCTCGCTCTCGGTGGTGGGCGGCGGCCTCTCTGCAGGCTCGCAGCAGTGGGGGGTGCAGCAGTACATCCACAGCGGGATCTGGGTCTCGTCCGGTTGCCACCCCGACAGGTCGCTGAGGTCTCTGGGGTACTTGGCGTCCTGGTAGGCCAGCTGCTCCTGGAGGAAAGCCTGGGGAGAGAGGATCCTCGGGTTCACTCAGCAGCAGTTAAACATCAGAACAGTTTAGATTGAACATCTTTGCCGTGTTTGGTTCAGGAGGGAGTTTGGATTAGTGTCGGTCCAAGGTCCAAGCCCGTGGCAGCTTTACCTCTTCCTTTAAGTCCAGATGTGTCCCGGTCAGCGCCCCACAGCTGGGCTCATCTGGAACCTGAGGCTGCTCAGCTGCCTCCCCACTCCCTTCTCAGCGGGGGTTTCTGGGTAGGGGTTGGCCACTCGAGTCGCAGGCTTCAGGGACATCAGCACCTGGGCCTGACCGATGAGACGGGTTTTCATGAAACTGGAGTCCAGTAGAACAACCTGTTAGCTGCTTTGATTCAAAGGCCCCAGTGGGTTACTGACCCCTGTCGACCCCTGACAGCCACTCCTGAGCCGTCATGGCCGCCTGGTTTCCTGCTGTCATCGGGTACAGATCCTCTTGGAAAACACCCGACTGCAAGAACAGTGTTTTTCAAACGTATAAATAAATATATAAACCCATGTCGTGACGTTGATGTTACACTAACCTCTTTGCGAGGTACGATCAGCGACAGCGGCTCCACCAGGTCTTTGACAGCAATGAGACGATAGAATCTGAAGACCTCACAGACGCTCACGTCCAGGCCACGTTTGGGCATCACCCCTGAAGACGTCAGAGGACAGTTGGACTTGTTATAGAAGGTGGTTCTTCTATAGCAAGAAATAACTCAGCTGAAGCTGGATGGATGTTTGTGTAAACGTAACAAACTGGACCTGACAGACGAACAGGAGAGACTTTGTCTTATCCACGTTATAAACTATAATAACTACATTATTATAGTTTATAAAGTATCGTAAGTTTACGTTTCTTCACGTTTATCAGATGTTGTGTGTCGGATCTCACCGAGTCCTTTCTGTGGCAGCAGGGACCGGAACTCGCTGAGGAAGCTGATGTACGGCTTCTCCGCGCTCAGCTCGTAGAACCGGATGTTCCCGTCGCCCTGCGGCGCACACACACATCACAATGTTCAAGTAGTGTTCGATGTTGTGTCGTGATAATCTGGGATTTAATGGCACAACAGTGTGCGTTGAACGACCTTTCCAGCCAAGTAGAGCATGCGAGTGTCCGGGTCGTAGAACGGAAAGAGGACTCCGGCAGAACCGTCCAAATCCTCTTCGTACAGAGGCTCAGACAAGTCGTTCTGCAAACAGACACAGAGCGAAGGAGAGAACATCTGTATGAAGGGGAAAGGAAATCCTTTCAAATATTCTGACACGCACACTCACATCATTGTTCTGCTTAGTTAATATATACAACATAAAACCTGTTTGTGTTGCAGAAGCTGCTGATCGCTGGAAGTTAAGTATTAGTTTATATTATAATAATATTCGTATAATTACAGACACATCTTCTGCTAGTAAATCTACTTCAGGACACCTGTCAATCAGTCATCAATAGTCAATGTGCCGTGTGTCTCACTGGGTCCCAGAGGACGATCTGCCGGTGGTTCCAGGGCGAGCTGCCGGTGGACAGAAGCATCTTCAACCCTCGGATGTATAAAACCTTACTGGCCCTGTGGGACTGCTTCCTGGACACCTGCAGGAACAACGGTAACATCATCAAAACATTTAGTTTTCTGTTTTCACACAATCGCACAAAAAATCCACCGCTCCAAAAACACACTTGTAAAATCGTTCCTGTCCGCGGGTCCAGGACTCGAACCCGTCTGTCTTTGCACGAGACCGCCAACCTGCTGCCGTCGCTGTTGAAGCTAACGGAAAGCAGCAGCGCCTCAGGCGGGTAGCGGTGGTGGACGGGCATCAGAACCACGCGGACCGGCAGCCGGATCACTGCACCTGCCTGGGACACGTCCCAGAGGAGGACCTGGGACAGACAGACGGACTCAGGGCTGAAGGTAAAGGACACTCGTGAAGTCACATGACCCAACAGAATCTGGGCCCAGAATTCATTTGCTAACAGGAACTGATACGAATACAGATTCGTTCATGTCTGCGATGCTGCCACTGACCAATGGGGCTCCTGACCTTGTAGTCGTAGGCGGAGCTAAGCAGCAGGTTTTCAGCTGTTGGATGCCACTCAATGAGCCCCACCCTCCTGGAGTGACCAATCAGAGTCTTCCTGGCCTTGGTTAAGTTCTGTCTGGACGCCACAGACGGGGATGTCCCAGATCTTAACCTGCGAACAGATCCTGTGTCAGCTGAACTTCTGATGAACTGAAGAGTCTGGAACCATCTACAGCCTTTGAAAGACGTAATATGTAATATTATTCATAAATAATAAAAACAGGACAGTACGGTAAAGTCCTCGGAGCACGAGGCGATGCAGTGATCGTCAAACGGGTTCCATCTGACGTCCAGGACTCGCCCACTGTGACCACACACCCGGGGGTGCTGAGGATCCACCCTCCCTGTCTGAGAGAGAGAGGGGGAGAGAGAGGGAGAGAGAGCATCTGATCACAACACGTTCATTTAATATGAAGTTGATCTAAATAAATAACCTTGAACACACGTGATGGATGGGCAGGACTAGAAAGGACCCGCCCCCGGCACACTCGGTCACCACGGCGATGAAGCAGGGATTGGCCGAGCAGTGGTGGTTGTCATGGACGCTGCGTGTGATTGGCACGCCGTCGTAGCTGTGCTCTTTGGTTGCCGGTTTTCCGAAGACGTGGCGAAACCTCGGGCAGCGGAAAGACGAACGCCACGACATCTACGAGCAAATACACAAAACGCTTAAACACTTCGGTCAGTACAGGTGTGTGTGTGTGTGTGTGTGTGTGTGTGTGTGTGTGTGTGTGTGTGTGTGTGTGTGTGTGTCTGAGACACTCTCATAATGGTGTTGTGGAAATTCAGCTGATCAATAATGCAATCACTCCTCATTATTTTCTTTCATAATCTTATCAATTATATATCAATTTCTTCAATAACTGAACTATTTAATCATTCAAACACACAAAGTGATAAATCAATGATCCGGGACGTCTTCGTCTCTGTTAAATATTTAGACGGTACACGCCCACTTCCTGTCGTTAGAAGTTCCTCCTGAACTTTGACCTTTACCGAGGCTGGAAAAGATCAGTTTACTACCGAGACATGACAGGTGTCAGATTCTCTGCATCGCCCCCTGGAGGCCATTAACCTCTCCTGCTCCATGTTAGCAGAAAAAACTAATCCAAGTAGACGTTAAATAAATGTTTGTCAAAGAGGTCGTTCTTATCTCTGATGTTTGTTCACGATCACGACTGCACACGAGGAACTCCCTGAAATACTTCAGTGAAGTCGGGAGCTGTGGTGGAAGCTGATTGGTGTTTACAGCCGCTGATAGCCCGAACCCGGGTCCGGAGTTTAGGATTCATCGAGGTAACCCTCGAGGACACTGACCCTTCACCAACAGACCTGGGTTTTCCTTCCATTGGTCACTCGTAATCATCACCATTAGTCGTTAAGAACTGACATCATCTGTGGGCGGGGTAGCTCCTGGTAGATGTTCATCAGCATGGGGTGATCCCACACGACTTCGTGACATCATCAAACTCGATCTGTTGGGACTGCTCTGATTGAGTGACCCCTAGTGGCCAAAGTTACACATTGTACATTTATAGGCCCCAAAAGAAATAATGTTCTTACCTCAGTCACTGGCATGTAGACGTCACTGGGTTCTCTCCCAGCAAACTGGTTGTAGTTACTGGTTGTAGTTACTGGTTGTAGTTACTGGTTGTAGTTACTGGTTGTAGTTACTGGTTGTAGTCGAGTTATTAAACCAACAACCTGTTAATCATTCACCTGTCGTATCAACGTCTCCGTGTCCAGTAGCTGCTGACTTCTGATGTGTTTACTCCTGACGTCGACTCTGCTCCATTAGTGAAGCTGTTTATGCACGACTGCCCCAACAGAAACCCTGTGCATCCGATACCACTGCAACACACACACACACACACACACACACACACACACACACACACAACACACACCACACACACACACACACACACACACACAACACACACACACACCACACACACACACACACACACACACACACACACACACACACACACACACACACCACACCATCACTAAACACACACACACACACACACACACACACACAACACACACACACACACACACACACCACACACACCACACACACCACACACACACACACACACAACACACACATAAACTAGAACATTATCCTATGATGAATAGAATCACACGGATTACATACAACAACACAGAATACAGAAAAGTCTACATCAAACACTACTTAGATCCTGATCTTATTTAGTCCTCGACCAGGACCAGAGGAAACCCTGAGGTGGACCGGTTTCCTCCGTCAGAGGCAGTGAGTTCTGAGAGGAGCAGCAGTTTGCATCGTGGATCAGTCGAGATGTTCCGAGCAGAGCAGAGATCATGGAGTGGTCGATGGACGAGGTCAGGTTGCCGGAGGGACGTCTCCTTCCAGAGCGTCAGAGATCATGGAGTGGTCGATGGACCAGGTCAGGTTGCCGGAGGGACGTCTCCTTCCAGAGCGTCAGAGATCATGGAGTGGTCGATGGACCAGGTCAGTCTGCTGGAGGGACGTCTCCTTCCAGAGCGTCAGAGATCATGGAGTGGTCGATGGACGAGGTCAGGTTGCAGGAGGGACGTCTCCTTCCAGAGCGTCAGAGATCATGGAGGGGTCGATGGACGAGGTCAGGTTGCTGGAGGGACGTCTCCTTCCAGAGCGTCAGAGATCATGGAGTGGTCGATGGACGAGGTCAGGTTGCAGGAGGGATGTCTCCTTCCAGAGCGTCAGAGATCATGGAGTGGTCGATGGACCAGGTCAGGTTGCAGGAGGGACGTCTCCTTCCAGAGCGTCAGAGATCATGGAGTGGTCGATGGACGAGGTCAGGTTGCAGGAGGGACGTCTCCTTCCAGAGCGTCAGAGATCATGGAGGGGTCGATGGACGAGGTCAGGTTGCAGGAGGGACGTCTCCTTCCAGAGCGTCAGAGATCATGGAGTGGTCGATGGACGAGGTCAGGTTGCTGGAGGGACGTCTCCTTCCAGAGCGTCAGAGATCATGGAGTGGTCGATGGACCAGGTCAGGTTGCTGGAGGGACGTCTCCTTCCAGAGCGTCAGAGATCATGGAGTGGTCGATGGACCAGGTCAGGTTGCAGGAGGGACGTCTCCTTCCAGAGCGTCAGAGATCATGGAGTGGTCGATGGACCAGGTCAGGTTGCAGGAGGGACGTCTCCTTCCAGAGCGTCAGAGATCATGGAGTGGTCGATGGACCAGGTCAGGTTGCTGGAGGGACGTCTCCTTCCAGAGCGTCAGAGATCATGGAGTGGTCGATGGACCAGGTCAGTTGCAGGAGGGACGTCTCCTTCCAGAGCGTCAGAGATCATGGAGTGGTCGATGGACCAGGTCAGGTTGCTGGAGGGACGTCTCCTTCCAGAGCGTCAGAGATCATGGAGTGGTCGATGGACCAGGTCAGGTTGCAGGAGGGACGTCTCCTTCCAGAGCGTCAGAGATCATGGAGTGGTCGATGGACGAGGTCAGGTTGCTGGAGGGACGTCTCCTTCCAGAGCGTCAGAGATCATGGAGTGGTCGTGGAGGGACGTCTCCTTCCAGAGCGTCAGAGATCATGGAGTGGTCGATGGAGGGACGTCTCCTTCCAGAGCGTCAGAGATCATCGTGCAGAGCTGAGAGAACAACGGACGCTCCTCCGCTCTCTGCAGGGAGAAGACAACCGAGGCCAACGTAAAGAAACACTTCCTGTTTACTTCCTGTGTCACGTTGTGTTTTACATAAAAACGTGTGAACGGATGAAAACCATTTAAGCACGAACCAGCAGTTTGGCTGCAGCACTGGGATCAGCTCAAATGAAGCGTTTTTTATTTTACAGTGTCGATCAGGAAAATAAAGAAAACATACCAACAGAAGGGGGCGCTCTAACACAGTTCCTCTTGGTTCTCACCTCGTGCCAGCAGAGCTGCATGATGTCATAGATGGTGGGCGTGGCCATTTTTGGTCTGTAAAGGCGGTGACCGCGGGTTACCAAGGTAACCACCTCATGGTTCTGATGCCGTTCAAATGGTATACGACCCTCGGTGAAAACCTCCCACATCAACACGCCTGGGAACACAAACACACAATCGTTTGAGTTGTGTTGTCCTGAAATGAACTGGAGAATTCATTTAGAACCAACAACCTGATGTTCTGAGGATTCGTCCACATTATCGTGTCCTTACCGAACGACCAGACGTCCGACATGCTGCTGTATCTGCAGAAGTTAAAGACTTCCGGCGGCGACCACTTCACTGGAAACTTGGCACCTGATGAGCTGGTGTACTGGTTGTCTAACACGTACCTTCAACACATCACAGTGTTTAAATCAGTCCTTCTACCTGCTGACTTGATGTGTGCGTTAGATCGAAATGGAAAAGGACGGACTGTGAATGTGTAGGAATCAAACCTGGCCATGCCGAAGTCCGACACCTTCACCACCAGAGCGTCGTTCACCAAACAGTTTCTGGCCGCCTGCAGAGGAGAGGGAGGGAACAGAAGAGAAGGATAACTGGAGAAGCTAAATGACATGAATTCAGTCACTGACAGGAAAAGGAAAAGCAGCAGGATTAAGGTTCTCGACAGGAGAAGTGGAACAGATGAGCAGATGTGACAAGGAGACATTGACTAACTGCTGCAACACAACATGTGAGGGAACGTTTCCACAACATCACGTCCTCGAACAACGTCCTGATTAAAGTTGCTGCTCATTGTGAGAACTGTTGGTTTCTCTACGTATAGAAGTAGCAGTGAATTGATTTGAGTGAAAGGTTCTTCTGGTGGAACCATGTGAACAGATTGATGTTACCAGATCTCTGTGGAGGAAGCCATTGGCCTCCAGGTGCTCCATGCCCTCGCTGACGTCCAGGCAGATACTCAGCAGGGACGCCAGGCTGAAGCTGCCCTGCCGCTGCCGGAGGACGTTGAGGAGGCAGCCCTGCTCCATGAACTCGCTGACGATGTAGATGGGTCTCTGCTGACTGCACACCCCGTACAGCTGCACCAGTTTGGGGTGGGACAGTTTCCTGGAAAAACCAACAAGTTGTGGACAAACACGTCGTTCACTGGGTCAAAGATCTCCCTCTGGTGACGGCTCGTCTTCACAGGTTGTGTTCTGAACTTTACTCACGGCACCTGAAGAATATTTCTACACATTCAAACTATTTTCTATTGTCTTGAACAAAAGTATTTTTAATCATGACGTCTGTTTGTAACTGATTCAAACCAAACTGATCAGAAACACTTGAACAAACATCAGCGAGATCAGAACGACCTGAAATCACAGAAACCATCTGTGACAAATATTTAACAACTACATGTCCCATCTGCTAACATGGAGGAGTTGCTGCAGCCAGCCACCAGGGGGCAATAGAGACGATTCTGGAGTTATTAGTTGCTCCAGGGAACCAGAGGACGACAGTGTGGGTTGATGCAGTTCCCACACGTCTCCAGTAGAGAGCAGCAGAGGCTAAAGGGTATTGTGACAGATACTATGTTTTTTCCAATTCTTCTTCCTTCATTGTTTTTCATTACCCTCGTTTATTCTACTCCCTCGTCTCCTCCTTCCTTACATCATGACCTTGGCCTCCTCGATGAAGTCCTCCTCCAGCATGGCGCCCTCTCTGATGGCCTTGATGGCCACTTTGTGCTGCGCCCTCCACTTGCCCAGCCTCACCACACCGAACTGACCGCTGCCCAGCTCCTTCATGAAGGTCAGCTCGCCGGGGTCGATCTCCCACTTCTCTGAGAGGGGCCGAGAGACGACAGTGAAGACCGGTGTGGTCCACAGACTTCATTGAAAAGACGCTGCTGTCAGACTCACCGTAGCTGAAACCAGCCGTGGACGGAGCAGGTCGGTCCTGTTTTCTGACGGGATACCGCAGCCGTGCTACAAGACCTGAGACAGAGTACGAGAGGATGAAGCCACTTTTAAAGCTCCGCTATCGAGCTCCATCTAAAGTGAGTTATCCCCTGAACCTGGGGGGGGGGGAATCCAGCTCAATACAGAAGGAAAAAATACAAACTGTAACTTTCAAGATTTTTGTCCACTTCAAGATTTAAACTTTGAAACATTGACTTTTAGAGATCAACTTCTATTGAGTCACTTTCCCGCCACGTGACCTAAGTGTCCACCGGGACGTCACCCGTCGGCGAGCTGCTGATCTGTCCATCATCCAGATGAAGCTTGTTGTGTACTCCCAGTTGTTGTGTTGTTTACCTGCTGCGTTGTGTTTGTGGTACTCGATCAGTTCAGGGATGGAGCTGAACAAGTGTTTCTCTGCCAAGTAAAACTGAGGAGGGGAATCCTGCGTCTCCTTGATGTGGTAATGTTTGATCACCGCTCCTCCCTCCCTACACACACACACACACACACACACACACACACACACACACACACACACACACACACACACACACACACACACACACACACACACACACACACACACACACACACACACACACACACACACACACACACACACACACACACGGCGTTAGAACAACGACCACGGTGTTCGATGTTTGAAAGCTCTTTCAGGAACATGGCGGTACCCGGCGGTGGACTTGGTGTACAGAGACACGGTGAAGGATCCTTCAGTGCTGGAGTCTCTCACCACGAAGGCTCCCTCTTTGTCCTGCAGGGGGCGACACAAAGACTTAGACCAAGGCTCAAGGTCATTTCTTATTGGTTAGTTGCTTTGTGGTTCTAACGAAATCTGCACAGTGAGAGGAAGAGGAGAGAAAAATGAAGTTTAAGAAAGATGGAAACATTGAAGAAGAAATGACAAAACTAAGGAAGAAGAAGTGTAAAATAATGAATTATACAAGAAGGAGACAGGAGAGAGACAGACAGACAGACAGACAGACAGACAGACAGACACAGACAGACGGACACAGACAGACAGACAGACAGACAGACAGACACAGACAGACGGACACAGACAGAGAGACAGACAGACAGACAGACAGACAGACAGACAGACAGACAGACACAGACAGACGGACACAGACAGACACACAGACAGAGAGACAGACACACACAGACCTACAGACAGACAGACAGACAGACAGAGACAGACAGAGAGACACAGACAGACACACACAGACCTACAGACAGGAGAGAGACAGACAGACGGACACAGACAGACACACAGACAGAGAGACACAGACACACAGACAGACAGACAGACACACAGACAGAGAGACACAGACACACAGACAGACAGACAGACACAGACCTACAGACAGACAGACACACAGACAGACAGACAGACACAGACCTACAGACACACAGACAGACAGACAGACACACAGACAGACACACACAGACCTACAGACAGACAGACACACAGACAGACACACACAGACCTACAGACACACAGACAGACACACAGACAGACACACACAGACCTACAGACACACAGACAGACACACAGACAGACAGACCTCCTTCCTCAGCAGCTCCTCAGCCTTGTTCCTGTTGACTTGTTTACTGAACCAACTGGAACAAACACAAACATCCTGTTTACGACATTTCTCTAAAGATCGAACCTCAAACCAGTTTCAGAACAAAAAACTATAATCGTCATAACATCTGAAAACAGTGACTCACACAAACTGCACCAGGTTTCCTGATTCTTTCTCTGTGACGTAGTTACTGGGGATGTAGCCTTCTTCCCTGTGAGACACACACACACACACACACACACACACACACACACACAACACACACACACAGACACACACACACACACACACAACACACACAGACACACACACACACACACACACACACACACACACACACACACACACACACACACACACACACACACACAGACACACACACAACACACACACACACACACACACACACACACACACACAGACACACACAGACACACAATCACCGAAACACACAAAGATAAAAAGTAAAAACAAGGACACAGTTCAAGATGTGAACATACAAAATAAAACAATAGTTCCACTCACACAGTTTAAGTTAAGCTAAGATAAGTATGATGTTGCTGTAGACCTGGTCCAGCTGCATCACGCTTAATGAGCTCTCAGCAGATCTCTTGTGAAGCACGTGTGGATTCACGTGTCACCATCACTGCGTCACTCTGTTCCCACAGAAAACTTAACAATGTCTTGATTCTCAGTCCAGTTCTATCATCAGCAGCCTTTTAGTTTAAAAGCCTTTCATTGTGAGGTTTCAGACGATGAAAAGGTTTCATGAGTTATGAGTCAAACTATGATAATACCTTTGCACCACACAGTGTTTTCTCTGATGAGCCGCTCCGCTCAGTTTCATGTGTCTGATGGTTGCTGTGGCTCATTGCACTGCCGGAGGAGAACACACTCACCCGTACTGGTTTCGTGCTTTGTACCAGTTGACGTCGCTCTTTTCAAGGATGACGTACTCGCCTCCTTTGACCAGACTCAGGTCATGTGGTTCGGTGGCAGGGAAGTCATACAGAGCCACGACCACCTCTTCCTCGTCCTCCTCATCCTCATCCTCATCCTCCTCATCATCGTTATCATCATCATCGACAGGGGTCGGGGGTTGGGGAGGTTGCTGCTGGGAGAGAGGAATGGCCATTGTTCGATTCAGTGTTGATTGTTATATTTATCATAATGGTGTGTGTGTGTGTGTGTGTGTGTGTGTGTGTGTGTGTGTGTGTGTGTGTGTGTGTGTGTGTGTGTGTGTGTGTGTGTGTGTGTGTGTGTGTGTGTGTGTGTGTGTGTGCGCGTGTGCTTACCCTCTCATCTTTCCGTTCCTTTCCAGGAATGGGGGGTAAAGGTTTTCTGGAAACTAGAAAACAGGAACAGAAACAAAGTTTCATCATTTCCTGTTGGTCTCCCACTGTGCGACTGTGACCTTTGACCTCTTGTTCATATTGCTGATCATAAACTGATGCTCCCCACACATCTGCCACAGCTGTGGGTTTGAATCTGTCTGACACTGGACATTTGATCTCACCAGCGGGATTTCCTCCTTTCTCTTTACACTTGGTGAATCAAGTGTTTCAGATTCTACGCTTCAAGAAATATCCTTAAATGAAAAGTACGACTGTCGTGATGATAGTAAATAAACACGGGTTGAATCATCGTAGTCAGGGCAACGCTGTGACAGCTTCTTCTTCGTTGTCCGGTTTGTTGGCGGCTGGTCAATAAACACTAGAAGGTTCAAAGACTCAGGTCGACTGTGGTTGGTGATCTCGTTGTGATGGTTGTTGCAGGATGGGGTTCTAACACTGTGCTATGTGTCAGGGTCCTCATAACTACAGACAAACAGATGTGTTTCTTACTGTCTCCAAACAGATTGTACTCCTCGCAGCCCGGGGCCTGTTTCTCTGCCTGACGACAACAAAGCCACGCCCCCTCCTGCCAGAACTGGGGGTGAAACTTGGTCAAGACCTCTGGGTTGTCTTTTATTTCTGCACACACACAAACACACACACACAACCCACAAACAACACAAACACACACCACCACCACACACACACACAACACACACCACACACACACACACCACACACACACACCACACCACACACACCCCACACAACACACCACACACACAACAACACACACAACACACACCACACACACACACACACACACACACACACACACACACACACACACACACGCACACACACACACACACACACGTTTATTTCAAACAGATGCACATGAACAACATCTGTAATATGTCCGGGTCCAGCACATATGACAAAAGAAAAGCAGAAAAATTCAAACTGTTTACACAAACTGTCTATGATAATAATGATGTTTTGTGTTTGTTGTGTCCAACTCCAGGACCAGGTCCATCTGGGACAGAACATTTTGGATGGATTATATCGGGTCGGTTCTGTAAATGATGCTCATCAATGTCAATGGGTCCCAGTTTTCAGAGGTGGAAGGTTTGTGTTGATTTAAGATGGAGAGGTGCAAAGTGAAGGCTTGTTAGGAATGACTGTGGATAGTGGGAGTCCTTCCTAAAGATCTAAGCAAAGACCCACTCAGGTGTGAACCTTACCTAACCAATAGAACCCAATAACTACGCAAGACTCCCAATAAGGCCTGTCCAAGAATACGCAGCTAACCAAGGATGTGCCTCAAGAGAACCCTAACCTAACCCTAACCCAAAAGAACCCCTAACCCTAAGCCTAACCCAAAAGAACCCCTAACCCTAACCCAAGAGAACCCCTAACCCTAACCCAAAAGAACCCCTAACCCTAACCCAAAAGAACCCCTAACCCTAACCCTAAGCCTAACCCAAAAGAACCCCTAACCCTAAGCCTAACCCAAAGAACCCCTAACCCTAACGCCTAACCCAAAAGAACCCCTAACCTAGCCTAACCCAAAAGAACCCCTAACCCAAAAACCCCCTAACCAGAAAGAACCCTAACCTAAGCCTAACCCAAAAGAACCCCTAACCCTAACCTAACCCAAAGAACCCCTAACCCTAACCTAAACCCTAAAGAACCTAACCCAAGCCTAACCCAAAAGAACCCCTAACCCTAAGCCTAACCCAAAGAACCCCTAACCCTAACCCTAACCCAAAAGAACCCCTAACCCTAAGCCTAACCCAAAAGAACCCCTAACCTAAGCCTAACCCAAAGAACCCCTAACCCTAACCCAAGAGAACCCCTAACCCTAAGCCTAACCCAAAAGAACCCCTAACCTAGCCACCATAACCCTAACCCAAGCCTAACCCAAGAACCCCTAACCCTAAGCCTAACCCAAAAGAACCCCTAACCCTAACCCAAGAACCCTAACCTAAGCCTAACCAAAGAACCCTAACCTAACCCAAGAGAACCCCTAACCTAAACCCAAAAGAACCCTACCCTAAGCCTAACCCAAAAGAACCCCTAACCCTAAGCCTAACCCAAGAGAACCCCTAACCCTAACCTAACCAAGAGAACCCTAACCCTAACCCAAAAGAACCCCTAACCCTAAGCCTAACCCAAAAGAACCCCTAACCCTAAGCCTAACCCAAAAGAACCCCTAACCCTAAGCCTAACCCAAGAGAACCCCTAACCCTAAGCCTAACCCAAAAGAACCCCTAACCCTAAGCCTAACCCAAAAGAACCCCTAACCCAAAAGAACCCCTAACCCTAAGCCTAACCCAAAAGAACCCCTAACCCTAGCTAACCAAAGAACCCCTAACCTAGCCTAACCCAAAAGAACCCCTAACCCTAAGCCTAACCCAAAAGAACCCCTAACCCTACACCTAACCCAAAAGAACCCTACCCCCGTAATAAAAGACGGAACCAAACTGGTTGTTAGTTCTTAATTGAGCAGGTTCAAGTGAACCCAGGTGTTAGACAGGCCCGTGTGGAAATGTTCCTGATGCGAGTGAAGCATTGAACTCTTACATTAGTTTATATTTAAATTTATTGAATTTAAGATTGTAAGTAACATTAAAAAGATGATTAATAACCAAGGGGCATCGTATATGACAGAGTTGAAAGTCAGAACTTGAAAGCTTGTCCACCGTGTAGACGCCAGAGGAAACCGCGAGGGCTGTGTGAAAACCCGTTTCAGATCTGTGGTTTGAAATGTGAAAGCATGTTTGCAGCAGCTCAGACGATCGGCAGACGTGTAATCGACAGTATAAGAGAAAAGAAAAGAGTCTGACCCTCTTTCAGGCTCTGGACCCAGATGCTTCTGCTGTCGTGACTCGGAGCGAAAACATAAAGTGTGTTAGTATCATACACCACCTAGACAGAAACACAGATTAAATATAAGTACAATTTAACATCCTTTTAAAATGCTTCTATTTCAATTATAATGTTGCATTGATTTATATTCAAGGTTCATTCATTCTTGACTCTGCAGATTTCAGTATTAACCCGTGAAACAAGTTACTGATCTGAGTTCTGATCCCTGTGAAAACAGAGTCAGCCATAACATGCAAATTCATTTGTATCTTTGGACAGAGCCAGGCTAGCTGTGTCCCCCTGTTTCCACTCTTTGTGCTAAGCTAAGCTAGTCAGCTGCTGCAACAAATGTTCCCTGGACATGTTTGAGAATCAAATATTCACAGCATTAAACACCAGCTGGTTCCAGATTCTGTGAGGATTCAATCCTTTTGTTCTCGTGATAATAAAAGATGTCTCCCTGGAAGATATGGATCAGAACCTCAGTCATGATTCACTCGGAACAAATACATTGCGAGGAAAACTCAGGACCAATCACAGTTCTTGAATTCGTCACATGGTCTCTGTGGATGATGTTGACCTCGTGTGTAGTTACGTTTTCAAGAAAGTTCATTTTAGCATCAGCAGCGTCAAACTAAATCTTCCTAAAATATTGAACTATTCATTTAAAGTGACTCACAGAGAATTGATTAATATAATATCATAATAATAAAAACATGTGATACCTGAAATGGGTATTTGTTCTGACAGGGAATGATTCTCCCTCCGTTTTTGACGATTTCCACACATCTGACTCGACTCAGCTCGATCGAGCCTCTTCTGAACTTCTTCTGTCGAGAGAAACGTCAACACCAGATTTTATTCTCTGTCTGTATTAAGAGCAGACTTTCACAATAAGACATTTCATTGGTTAATTACATATTATTACCAGAGCAGTGGCATCTGCACGGATCCAGGCTAACTGTATTCATGCTAACATAAGCTAATCTACTCACTGTTTTTACATATTAATTTGACAAGTGCGGTATTGTGGTTTCGTCTCATTTAAATCTCAATAAGAAGTCAAGTTAGTACATATTCCACAATGTGCTACTATTCCTTTAAGAAGAAGAACCACATTTTAACACCGGAACGGAAAAGTAAATCCAAACATCTGTAAACAGACCTGTGCTCTTCCATCGTAGTAGGTCAGCCGGTTCTTCGTGAGGACAAACAGCCGCTCCTTGTAGTTCAGAGGCGACGTCCTCTTCTTCTGCTGAGAGCGCTTGATGAGGGTCTCCTCCAATAGCATCGTAGAACTCAGGTTGGCCCCGCCCACACCCTCAGCCCATTGGTGGATGTTGTCAGAACACAGAGGGGTGGAGCTAAGCTGAGGAAAGACAATCAACTTTATATTCAAATGTTTTCACTATATGAACTGAATAAGCTAATAATGCTAATGTATTAGCATTACTGTCAGTATATACAGTTCACTGATCATCTGTATATACAGTCACTGATCATCTTTATATACAGTCACTGATCATCTTTATATACACTCACTGATCATCTTTATATACAGTCACTGATCCTCTTTAATACAGTCACTGATCGATCTTTATATCAGTCACTGATCATCTTATATACAGTCACTGATCATCTTTATATACATCACTGATTCTTTATATACAGTCACTGATCTCTTTATATACAGTCACTGATCATCTGTATATACAGTCACTGATCATCTTTATATACAGTCACTGATCATCTTTATATACAGTCACTGATCATCTTTATATACAGTCACTGATCCTCTTTATATACAGTCACTGATCCTCTTTATATACAGTCACTGATCATCTTTATATACAGTCACTGATCTCTTTATATACAGTCACTGATCCTCTTTATATACAGTCACTGATCCTCTTTATATACAGTCACTGATCATCTTATATACAGTCACTGATCATCTTTATATACAGTCACTGATATCTTTATATACAGTCATGATCATCTTTATATACAGTCACTGGTCGTCTTTATATACAGTCACTGATCATCTTTATATACAGTCACTGATGCTCTTTATATACAGTCACTGATCCTCTTTATATACAGTCACTGATCATCTTTATATACAGTCACTGATCCTCTTTATATACAGTCACTGATCATCTTTATATACAGTCACTGATCATCTTTATATACAGTCACTGATCATCTTTATATACAGTCACTGATCATCTTTATATACAGTCACTGATCCTCTTTATATACAGTCACTGATCCTCTTTATATACAGTCACTGATGATCTTTATATACAGTCACTGATGGTCTTTATATACAGTCACTGATCCTCTTTATATACAGTCACTGATCATCTTTATATACAGTCACTGATCATCTTTATATACAGTCACTGATCATCTTTATATACAGTCACTGATTCTTATATCATCACTGATCTTTATATACAGTCACTGATCTCTTTATATACAGTCACTGATCATCTTTATATACAGTCACTGATCTCTTTATATACAGTCACTGATCCTCTTTATATACAGTCACTGACTTAAGTAGATGCTCTTTAATACATCACTATCCGTCTTTAATCCAGCCTGATTGCATTTTTACAGTCACATGATAATCTTATAATACACCACTGATCATTCTTCCTATAGATACACTGTCCAGTTTTTGATTCAGTTGTCTTTGTTTAGTCTGATCATTTTAGTGATATTTATCACATGATATTTTAATACATCACTGATCCCTTAAACAGGTCACTGAGTCCACATGGATTACTCCTGCACTTGAATCAACTGTTGGACCGCGTGTCGTCGTAACAAAACACACATAACCACACAGATCTTCCATAAAAAAACCAGTGTGGTGTGTGCGTGTGTGTGTGCTGTGTGTGTGTGTTTATGTGTGTTTCACGAATTTAATACACAAGGTCTATGTTCACTCGTTAGTTTGCTTGCATGAGTCAGGATGTCTACGGAACTGTCAAAGCGGAGGTGGTACAAACACCACCTCACACAGACCACACAACACACACAACACAACAAACACACCTAACACCACACAACATATTTCCTCTGTCACAGTAGAGAAGAGAGAGAGGAGAGGAGAAGAAGACCAGACACACACACGCCCCCTGCACACCCAGTATGTGGTCGAATGATGGGAGGAGAGTAGGAGAGATGAGATCCACAGCGCCCCCTGCAGCCATATGTGGTGTTGATGGTAGATGTTAAATAAAGGTTTGTAAAGATGTTTCTGTCGTTTCAGTTCTTCTCTCAAGTGTTTCTGATCAGTTTGGTTTGAATCAGTTATTTGATGATCTAAAAACAGGCTGAGAAGTGTGTGTGTGTGTTGTGTGTGTGTGTGTGTGTGTGTGTGTGTGTGTGTGTTTGTGTTGGTAGAGACGGATGCTTTGTGGTTTCATTCACGTCATTGTCACTTCCTGTCGATCTCTTTATCTTCAATTCTCTTTTGAAACTGTGAATATAAAATATTAGTTTTAAAACTGTATCCAGTCTGAATGAAAACTTCCTCTTCTTCGTGCTCTTTTGTTGTTTTATCTTCTATTCTTTACATCTTCACTTCCTCCACCCACCTGCGCGCTCTCTCTCTCCACCTCCACCTCCACCTCCACCTCCATTCTCCCATTGATGAAACTCATCGCAGAGAAAACGGCGCTGACGTGGAAGACTGGAGCTGCTGAGGAGGAAGTAGAAGACGAAGAAGAGGAGGAAGAGGAGGAAGAGGGGGAGAAGATGATTCATTCAAGTAAGCATCTTTTCATATCTGCAGGATAAACCCTTGCCGTTACCCTCTGTACCGTACAGTGGGGTCTCAGACACACGGATGAGATCAGACCTTCTGATGTTCGGTTGCAGCAGCAGGAAACAACGACCAACCAACAAATCTACGCTTCTGAGAAGAACGGAAACTTTGTGAAACTGTGAAAGCTGAACAGCAGAATGGATCTTTAATGTGACTGTCAGATTCTGGTCATAGACGATAGCAGTTAGCAGTTAGCAGTTAGCAGTTAGCAGTTCAGTTCGGCTAATGGATAAACTATCAGTGGTTTATTTCAAACCTGCAACTTTCAGCTGATATTAAAACTAAAACCCTCTCTCCAGTTCACGTCCGGATGCTAACAGGCTAATTGTCGGCTGCCAGGTCCTGTAAACAGATGAAATACACATTCTAGAATCAGTGCGGTGATTCGGAAATCGTAAAACAATTTAGGGAATCTTTTTTTGTCCAATTCTACTAATAAGCGTTAAACACAAGTTTAACTGAGTTTGATGAAATGATACCAGTTTGGTAGAAGAACATAGTTGTTTCACTGAAAACTTCACAACGTTAACCTCATGGTGGCGCTACAGGACAAGTCAGAGGACCTTATACAGCAGGAACATGAATATCTGACCAAAATATCAGGGTGATAATCAGCAAACTGGAGAATAATGTGGTAACTCCAGCTTCTGTCACAGATCTGACACGAGTGTGTGTGTTTCTGTCTTAACTCACAAACAGAGAAACACAACAGGAAGATGCTGCTGTCAGCTCTGCACACACACCACACACACACACACACACACACACACACCACACACATGCACACACGCACACACACACACACACGCACACATACACACACAAAGTTGTTTAGACAGGAAGTGTGTTTCCTGACAAAGACCTCAAACCGCTCACAAAGACAAAGATCAACTCAAACGAGAGAAACCTGCAGCAGTTCTACTTTCACAACTAAATGTTAAACTTTAACTTTATTATTGCAAAATTACAACTTTTTTACAATATTGTGACTTTTATCTTGTTATACTTTCGAAAAAAACAATGATGGATAAAACTAGTTTTATCTGCTTGTATTCTCACAACCTCCGATCCTCAGATCCTCAGACCTCAGATCCTCAGAACCTCAGAACCTCAGAACCTCAGAACCTCAGATCCTCAGAACCTCAGATCCTCAGATCCTCAGATCCTCAGAACCTCAGAACCTCACATCCTCACAACTCCACGATGCTAATATTGTAATAATGGCATTTCATTATGATGTAATTTATCCTTATCCTCCTCCTCCTCCTCCTCCTCATCCCCCTCCTCCTCCTCCTCCTCTTCCCCTCCTCCTCCTCCTCCTCCTCCTCTTCATCCCCTCCTCCTCCCCTCCTCCTCCTCCCCTCCCCCCCCTCTTCATCCCCCTCCTCCTCCTCCTCCTCCTCCTCCTCCTCCCTCCTCCCTCCTCTCACTCCCCTCCTCCTCCTCCTCCTCCTCCCTCCTCCTCCTCCTCCCCCTCCCTCCTCCTCCCCTCCTCCTCCTCCCCTCCCCCTCCCCTCCTCCTCCTCCTCCCCCTCCTCCTCCCCTCCTCCTCCTCCTCCTCCTCCCCTCCTCCTCCTCCTCCTCTCCTCCTCCCCCTCCTCCTCCTCCTCCTCCCCTCTCCCTCCTCCTCCTCCTCCTCCCCTCCTCCCCCTCCTCCTCCTCCCTCCTCCTCCCTCCTCCTCCTCCTCCTCCTCCTCCTCCCTCCTCCCTCCTCCTCCTCCTCCTCCTCCAGATGACTCCATCCACTCGCTCTTCTGCTGCTGCTGTGAAGTTCAGACCAGGTAACGACTCCTGCATCAACACGACTTTGTTCAATAAAAAACAGGAAACGTGAAGACTTCCTGTGCAACGTCCCTTCAAAATATAATAACTAGGAAAGATATTCATTTATTTCTGTATTTATTCAGCAGCTGCAGGTAAAACCATGAATATTGTGATTGATTGATTGATTGATTGATTGATTGATTGATTGATTGATTGATTGACTGACTGACTGATTGATTGATTGATTGATTGATTGATTGATTGATTGATTGATTGATTGACTGATTGATTGATTGATTGATTGATTGATTGACTGATTGATTGATTGATTGATTGATTGATTGATTGATGACTGACTGACTCCAGGGAGATCAGCACCCGTATGGAGCTGGAGGGAAGCCCCTCGCTGTGTTTCCAGAGCAGACGATACCCAGGACGCGCCTGTCGGGTACGTGAGCACGTTTTCAAGAGAACAGCAGGTGAACAAAGACCTCATCATTCTTTTCTCTCTCAGGTCGACAGGTCGAGGAGGAAGCTTCCTCTTCCTCCGCCCGACGACGAGGGCGGTGATGCGAGGGGCTGCTGATGGTCGTCGCCATGTACGACTTCAAGGCCGAGGAGGACACGGACCTCACACTCAAACAGGTACAAACACTGACACAAACAAATTAACACTTCACCTGCAACAAGAGGAACATTTAAAATCAAATCTACAAGGTTGGTGGATTCCACAGGAAGTGTCGTCATGTCGTCCATCTTTATTTACAGTGTGTGGTCTGAGCTACACAGAGTCGTAGAGACGTCAGTAGTGATGTCGTGTGATGTCGTGTGTGACGTCGTGTGACGTCGTGTGTTGTTGTGTGTTGTGATGTGTGTGACGTCGTGTGATGTCGTGTGTTGTCGTGTGTTGTTGTGTGTTGTTGTGTGACGTCGTGTGATGGTCGTGATGTTTGGTTGGATGTGTGACGTCGTGGTGACGTCGTGTGTGTCGTACGTGTTGTGTTGTGTGTGTTGGTTGTTGTGTGTGACGTTGATCGTGTGTGTGTGTATGTCGTGTGACGTGTGTGGTTGTGCGTCCGCAGGGAGACGAGTACGCCATCCTTCACAAACAGGACCAGCTGTGGTGGCGAGCGCAGGACAAACACGGGTAAGAACCAATTTAATAATTATTCTACACAACTTTCACGTTATTTTATTATTGTTTTACACTTTATTAATTGGTCTCATGAATGGTTCAGATATTTTGTAGTTTTTACAGATGTTCCTTAATTTTACCGTCAGCTTTGCTGCTGTAACGTCAAATTTAATAATAGAGGATCATTTTATTGCAAATGTCAATATCTGACATTAACATTTTGAAAAAGGCAGTTACTCCAAAACAAAACATAACATTAAAAGAGTATAATAGTGTAAAATTTGAAGATTTTGGATTGTAGTGTAATAATGAAGATAATGAATGATTCCACTGTGTTTCTGTCAGGAATAAAGGTTTCATCCCGAGTAACTATGTGACAGAGAAAAACCAAATCGAGGCAAATACGTACGTTTTATATCAATTTTAAATGTATTATTCAAATTGTGGTTTTATTGACATTTTTAAAACTGTCATTCGTACTGATAATGAGACAATAACTATAATTTGTATTAATATTATAGTTATTATTCTTACTGTATTTATTCTATATGTTCTCTTTGGAGGTGGTACTGCAAGAACATCACCAGGACAGAAGCGGAGCAGCTGCTGAGACAAGAGGTTTACATCGTCTTCATGTCCCTGATCAACAATTATCTGATTCTCTGATAAATCTTTTTTTTTGTCGTACGTGATAAAAACCTGGAAATCAAACAAACTTCAGTTATTTGTGGTTCCAGGACAAAGAGGGAGGATTCGTTGTGCGGGAGTCGAGTCAGAAAGGCGTCTACATCGTCTCCGTTTACACAAAGACATTAAGGTGGGTCTCTGCACCGGAAGGTTCCATACATGAACTAACAACCTGTAAACTGACACACTGTGTGTGTGGTGTGTGTGTGTGTGTGTGTGTGTGTGTGTGTGGTGTGTGTGTCTGCAGTGCTGGAGGAGATATCAGACATTACCAGATAAAAATCAGCGACATGGCACAATTCTTCCTGGCTGAGAAACACACGTTCAGCTCCATCCCCGACGTCATTCACTACCATGAACATAACGCAGCAGGTACACACACGTGAATTCTGCTGCAGACACACAAGTCATGCTTCAGCTGATATGTGTGTGTGTGTGTGTGTGTGTGTGTGTGCAGGTCTGGTGACGAGGTTGCGTTATGCTGTGGGGCCGATGGGACGTTGTGTACCTGCCACATCAGGATTCAGCTCAGGTAAAGAAACAAATGCATTTACTTAAAAGTTGAATCAACATGTTCATTTATCTTGTTTCGTCTCCATGTTTATGTAAAAATGTATTAAATTCAGTGTAAATGTAGTTTAAGCAGTTTAGTTATTATTTTACTTTATTTCATATTTACTTTGTCGTAGTGATTAAATGTGTTTTTCTGTACAGTCGTTTGTTATGTGTCGGCAGGTTGTTATGGTAGTTGTTGTACGTTGTTTAAAATGGCCAAAACAACACAATTTACACAACAGAGGAAACTAAATGTCTTATGTAAAATCTAAATGTTTCAACATCATGCGAGTTATTGGATTTCCAGCCCCTCACCAGTAGAGGGTGCTGCAGCCCCACCTGATCTGTTTCCCCTCTCAGAGAAGTGGGAGATCGACCCCGGCGAGCTGACCTTCATGAAGGAGCTGGGCAGCGGTCAGTTCGGTGTGGTGAGGCTGGGCAAGTGGAGGGCGCAGCACAAAGTGGCCATCAAGGCCATCAGAGAGGGCGCCATGCTGGAGGAGGACTTCATCGAGGAGGCCAAGGTCATGATGTAAGGAAGGAGGAGACGAGGGAGCGAGGGCAGGAAACCTCCTTCTGGTGGAAACAGGAGGTGAAAGTGTGTTGTGTGTTGCAGGAGACTTTGCCACCCTAAGCTGGTGCAGCTGTACGGAGTTTGCCTGCAGCAGCGCCCCCTGCTGATCGTAGCCGAGTTCATGGAGAACGGCTGCCTGCTGAACTTCCTGCGGCAGAGGGGCGGGGCCCTGAAGGAGGCGTGGCTGGTGTCCATGTGTCAGGATGTGTGTGAGGGGATGGAATACCTGGAGGCGCAGAGCTTCATCCACAGAGACCTGGTTCATATTCTGCAGATTCATCACTAATACAACGTTTTAAAGATTTTACATTTAAGACATTAACACTAAAACACAACCGAGTGTTTGTAGCCTCACATGTAACAACACAACAACAATGTAATGAATCAAACATATTAGATTATTTCTTTTATTTTGATTAATTAAACAGGTTGTTAGCTCTCATGTGTAAAAAAGAGCTGAAGGAGGTTTTATTTCAAGTCTGTGACAATTGTTGATTTCATTCAAATAAAAATATATATAATATATTTCTCCTCCTTTGTAACGTACAGATTTAGGTTAAGTTTGTGGTTGTGGTCTTTTCACGCAGGCGGCCAGGAACTGTCTGGTCAACGAACACAACGTGGTGAAGGTCAGCGACTTGGAATGACCAGGTGCGTTTCCTTCTCTCTCATCACCACTTACTTCTCGGGTTTTCTCGTAGAATTACGACTTTCTTATTGAAATCTTTTTCTTCAAAATGGTCGCTAAGTAACGCCGGAGCCAGTGCTTAGCTTAGCTTAGCTTGGCTTGGCTTGGCTTGGCTGGCTTAGCTTGGGCTTAGCATAGGTACTGGTAGAAACAGCTAGCCTTGCTCTGACATTTCACCTGTTGGTTAAATCAACACAGGAAGTAGAACATCAGATATGTTACAAAGAGTTATGAGTTGTAGATATTTACTATCTCTACTATACTTTCAGATCAGTTCCTCAGTATCGTGGTGTGTTTGTTTCCAGGTACGTTCTGGACAACCAGTACACCAGCTCCAGTGGTTCTAAGTTCCCTGTGAAGTGGTCTCCTCCGGAGGTTCTGCACTACAACAAATACAGCAGCAAGTCGGACGTCTGGTCCTTCGGTGAGGAAACACTTTGTTTTCACAGCAGCAACGTTCAGTGAATAACAACGTGTCTGTGTGCAGGTGTGGTGATGTGGGAGATCTTCTCCGGGGGCTGCACGCCGTTCGAGAACCGCTCCAACTCGGAGGTGGTCAATGACATCACCAGAGGGATCCGTCTGTACCGACCTCACCGAGCCTTGCAGCCGCTGTACGCCATCATGTACCGCTGCTGGCACGAGGTACGGCACACACACCACGTCATGGTCTTCTGTGAATTTAAAACATTTAAAAGTTTCACAAAACGTTTGTTAACCACAACATCATGTCTTCTTCTTCTTCTTCTTCTTCTTCTTCTTCTTCTTCTTCTTCTTCTTCTTCTTCTTTCTTCGGTGGTGGTGTGTAGAAGCCTCTGGGTCGGCCGACCTTCTCTGAGCTGCTGCAGGAAATAAGAAACACGGCAGAAAATCCAGATTAACAAAACACACAATAGTTTCAATTGTTTAGACTGTTTTTTATTGGAAATAACAATTTTCTTAATAAAGTATTTTCAGATATAATTTTCTTCTTCATTCATTTGTGCTTTGTGAACTTATTGTCTCGACAACGAGGTGAAGGAACTTCTCCGGGTTCACCTGAGATGAACCCGGTGGTTCATGTCCCATCTGCGAACATGGAGGAGGGTTCAGGGCCGACACTGCAGCCAGACACCAGGGGGCGATGTACAGGTTTTGGCTTCACTCTAAGAAGTCGTCATTTCATCTTTATTTTCAGTCTTCTTGGTTTAATGTGAAACGTGTAGTGGTGCACCGATGTACCGATATTAGCCGCCTCGTTTACTGTTATCGGCGTATCGGTAATAAAGTTGACTTTCACCGATAACATTTGCCGATGTTCATTGGTATGTTTTCTGCAGCCTGCCAATCTGGCATCCAGATCATGGTACACTGACGCCGGGTTTACACCGGGCGCTGAAGCGCCGCGCCGCGCAGCGCCAAGGAAAGCCAGGCGCCCCCCCCCTGTTAAACGTTTGTGCGGTTCACATGGGCTGCGCCGCGCCCTTCACCGATGGTTTCGGCGTGCGAGCGAGCGAGCGCATCGCGCCAGGAAACAGACTGAAAAATGATTTTAAACGATATAAATGTAGCCGAGCGTGTTGTTGTCATGTCCGGCCTCAGCCAAAGAAAGGACACGAGAGAGGGTCGGGACTCGGGACATCACCCGTTTATTCCCCGTCACATTTCACAACTTCCTGTTCACAGCACCCCTTTCCGCTAAAACCCCCTTTCAAAATAAGAGTCCCAATATACAGTCTATGCAAACAACCCGCTTACAACAGGAACTACACATCAACCCTCAACAATAAAGTCACTAAATAAAATAGCTTACATAAATGACATATTTTATATGATATAAACAACAAGCGGAGAATCGCGTTCTGACCGGCGCGGAGAAATATTTTTATTGGGCTGTTATTTAATTTAACAAATATAATATTTGTATTGATCTACTCTATGTTACTGTAAGTACAGAAAGTAACATTTTTGTCATTGAGTAGGTAGTTGTATGGCAGGCAGTTTGTTGTAATCAGAGCCTCCTATTGTGTTGTGCTGCACAGCAGGCTAGTAGTAGCACAGCAGGCTAGTAGTAGCACAGCAGGCTAGTAGTAGCACTGCATCTGGACTTGGATGGATATGGCATTAAGGGTTTATGCTAGTGTTCTGTAAGGCTGCATTGCAAGCATCTGTTTACAGTTGAGATGATGTCTTGAGTAGGCCTGGTGATACTGTTACATGTTTGGCTGAATAGGTGTCTATGTCCATCCATGGCATCTAAAGTTACACTGGTCACTTTTTCTGTTTTTCATATTATTCAAGTAATAAACAAATATCGGTATCGTATCGGCTATCGGCTAGATTGTTGTTTTAAATATCGGTATCGGTATCGGCCAAGAATTTCCATATCGGTGCATCCCTAGAAACGTGACAATACAATTTTACAATAAATGAATTTTTTTTGATGATGTAACATTGGAGGGAGGAGTCTGTCCTCTGTGTGGAGCATGGCAGGGGGGATGTTACCATGGCAACAGGTCAGGTGACAGCAGGTAACTGCAGATGCACACACACACACACACACACACACACACACGAGACACAGGGTCAAGTTGACATCTCCGGTGACTGTATACGCACACACACAGACACACACACACACACACACACACACACAACACACACACAGACACAGACAGTGAGGCGTTACTTCAGTGTTTACGTTGGAAGATCATTGCTCCGATTAAAGAGTAAAGAGGAATTCCCATGGAAGGTTAGTGTGTGTGTGTGTGTGTGTGTGTGTGTGTGTGTGTGTGTGTGTGTGTGTGTGTGCGTATACAGTCACCAGAGATGTCAACTTGACCCTGTGTCTCAGTGTGTGTCACAAAGAAAGTTTAAAAACTTCCTGGATCTGCTTCACAATTGAATGAGTTTCTCTCGGACATATAAAACAACCTTCCACCAAGTTTACTGGAAATGTGTCCTGTGGTTTGTGTGTAAACCAGTTCACAGACACACAGCTGGACAGAGATGGAGGTGCTGTGTGTGCAGCGGTGTTGTTTTAAAGTCGATCTGTGTTGATGGTTCAGAGCTTCCTCTTCTTCTCTCCCTCCAGAGTGACATCATGGAGCGTTACGAGTCTCTGGGTCTGGTTGGCGAGGGGAGTTACGGCTCGGTGCTGAAGTGCCGTCA
The DNA here is from genome assembly GCA_006182925.3 of Reinhardtius hippoglossoides. NCBI lineage: Eukaryota > Metazoa > Chordata > Actinopteri > Pleuronectiformes > Pleuronectidae > Reinhardtius > Reinhardtius hippoglossoides. Next base: position 15,298,428 of record CM031692.1, read on the forward strand.
TCGCGACTCGGGCCGACTCGTTGCCATCAAGAAGTTTGTGGACTCAGACGATGACAAGACGGTGAAGAAGATCGCTCTGAGGGAGATCAAGCTGCTCAGGGTACCTGTCAATCAGTCCTTTGTCAATCACAGCTCGTCAGGTTGTGACGAGCTGTGATTGACGTCTTTGAGACGAGAGACCTTCACTTGTTGATTTGGAATATATTACAAATACTTTTGATTTCTAATTGTTCATCTTTCTAACCATGAAGCAACTTCGTCACGGCAACCTGGTGAACCTCCTGGAGGTGTGGAAGCGTCGCCGGCGCTGGTATCTGGTGTTTGAGTTTGTGGAGCGGACTCTCCTCGATGATCTGGAGCACAACCGCAGTGGACTGGACCTGAACACCAGCCGTCAGTATCTGTACCAGGTCCTGAGGGCCACAGCGTTCTGCCACCAGCAGAATGTGAGGACACACGCTGGCCCTGAACTGGTCTCATGCTTCACACCAGTAGCAATGCTAATTTGTCAAAGTCAATGCAAAGACAGGAACAGACGTGAATGTCATTCACCCCAGGTGAAACCAGGGTTTTGTGATGTCGTGAAATAAACAATAAGAATGAAAATCACAGAACTCAGGTCCTGGCGCTGGCTTGAGCTAGCATCAAACTGGCCACTGGTTAGCGTCAGGTAGCGCTGGAAACGCCATCATCCAAACGCTGCTGGGTCAGATAATCTGTGTTCAAATAAAGTGAAGCACTGGTCTTAGTATAAAAAAAATATAGATATGTATTTTTGACCATGGCCACTAGAGGGTTCATTTCCCCCTGAACCAACACAAACTGCACTTGCAGGTAACCCGTGAAGAAGATGAAGAATGATGTTCAATGAGTTTTCAACATGGCGATCAGATGAATAATAACGTAATTGAGTATTTCTGTGTTTTGTTCCTCACAGATCATCCACCGGGACATTAAACCAGAGAACATCCTCGTCTCTCAGGATGGCGTGGTCAAGCTGTGCGACTTCGGCTTCGCCCGCACCTTAGTAGGCGACGTCTACACCGACTATGTCGCCACTCGCTGGTACAGAGCTCCTGAACTGCTGGTGGGAGACATCAGATATGGAAAGTAAGTGTTTACATGTAGACATGAGGATGTTGGATGTGTTAGAGATGTTCACAGGTGTGTGTGTGTGTGTCTGTGTGTGTCTGTGTGTAGACCAGTAGACGTGTGGGCTGTCGGTTGTCTGTTATTAGAGATGTTCACAGGTCAGCCTCTGTTTCCCGGAGACTCAGACCTTGACCAGATTTACCACATCATCAGGTGCTTTGGTAAGAACCGAATAACTTCTCAGATCAAATGATGCTAAATCTTTATTCAACACAACTGTTCTGTTAAGTTCTCCTTTCTCTATTGAAGGTAACCTGACAGCTCATCACCAGGAGTTGTTCTACAGGAATCCTGTTTTCTCAGGAGTCCGGTTGCCTGAATGTTATGGTCAAGTCCCGCTGAACCAGCGCTTCCCGACAGTCACACCCGCTGCCGTAGACCTGGCACAGGTACTGTTACAGCCAGTTAGCTTATATGGAAGCAAGACAATGTCACTGAGTAGTGACAACAGCATCCTCTGCAGCCGGAGGTTGTAATAACAGGATGGTGGCACATTACACCAAATAAAATGTGTTCATTATTTGAGTCCCCTGCAGATCTGAAGAATCAGAATCAGTAATATCTTTTCAGAGCTGTCTCCAGATGGATCCAGAAGGACGAGCTCATTGTTCCGAACTGTTAGAACATCCTCTGTTCACACAAGACTCTTTCCACATCAGGTGTCTCTCTTTCATTTTACACTCGTCATCCATAGAAATGTCTGTTAGCTATTGCTTGACTTTCCACTAGTAGTGATGAATCAACCATTTGACCTCCTACGACTTTGTATCCATTCAGGTTCTTGAATGAGCTAAATGCTAAGATCCAAAAGGACCACAGAGAAAACTCTAACCTTCCTAAAATAACCAAAACACCAAGACGCGAAAAGGAAGAAAGGAATGAGCAAAACCAGAGAGGCAGGAAACAACTGGAAGATGTGAGTGAGAAGGTTTACAAGGAAATAGAGAAGAAAGACAAGAAGGAAGAAGAGAAGACGGAGAGAACAAAAAGAAGAGCAAAGATTTCTACTCGGAACACCTCCGAGCCTTTAATGACCAACAAACAATCCAGGACGTTCACAGGCAAAGTCTTCCAAAATGCAGCAAGAGCTTCAGTAGCCATGAAAAGTAAAACAGGAAAATCCACTGGTGCAGGATTAAGGAAGGAATTCCCTAAATCAGAGAAAACACTCACTACTGATTCATCTCAAGGCTCCAAGACTGCAACAGGTCTGAAGGACAATAATTCCGAGACAGAAGAACCTAAACATGAGAAAGATGCTTCTCCAGAATCAAGAGAAGATCATTTACAAAGCACAAGGAATAAACAAGATGTAAACTCCAGTGGCTTCTATTCGAGTTGCACAGACACAGCCGTGTCAAGTGAAAAAAATGTGATGGACATCTGTAGATCTTCTAAATCAAAGTCAAGTCAAGAGTATATGAAGAAGAGCTTGAACAACCCAAACCTGAGAGTTCCAAAACGTCTAAAAGCTCCACCACAGACCATGTGAGTTTATCTTTGAAAAGCTTCCACCAAACAGCACCTGAAGCATGTCAGCCGTCCAGCAGCGACCACACCGAGGCCAGCACCCTCAACCGACCTACTGACACCCAGCCATGCGAGATTCTTCATTCTTCAGAACATCAAAACCACCAGCTGACCACAGAGCGAACAAGGACTTCTGAATGTTCAAAAGTCTCAAACTCAGGTCCAGAAATGACCAGAACCAACAGGTCTTTGTCCATCGATCCGTCAGGGACTCATACCTCCGATCTTAAAGAGGCCCCTCCTGCACACAGCACGATGACACTACCCAAAGGAACTTCAAATCAAAGGTTATACAAAACTGACTTGACTTCAACTGCTAAACCCTCAAATGACACCACATGTGCACCCAACAAACCCTCAAAGGACCTTCCAAAAGACAAGGACCTTGTGGAAGTACTGATTGAAACCAAAAATCAACTGGGGAGTTTTAAAACAGAGGTTCACAAATACTTAAAAACGAGCCCAGCAAAAAGAGCAGCTGGAGACCACATGCCAATATCCATCAACCAAGATCCTGAACCTTCTGAGTTCTGCAGGGTTCATCAACAGAGCACTTCTAAATCCAAGATCGCCTCCGAGTCCAGGACCCCCTCAAACCCAACGCTGAGCGAAATCCCTAAAGCTAACACGTCCAATCTGAAAACACTGAGAACCTCAGATAAAGAGAACAGAGAGGATTCTGTGTCCATCAGTGCAACAACCAGGTCTTCAGGAAATGAAAGCTCAAAGCTTTCTGGAATCTCAAGTCACACGGAAAAGCATAAAAGCAACGAAGTCGAAGCTGATGTAAAATCCTTCAGAGTCCCTCACTCCAAATCTATGATTGGACAATCTCCAGCAAAGCTTTGGTCTTTGGCAACAACACGTCCACTGCATCGGTGAAGACAAGGACGACAAGGAAGACAAGTGACAACGAGAGGAAGGACTCGGTTTCCACTGCCTCAGAGTCCACGTCAGTCCCTTCCACATCAACTCCAGACCACAAAGCTTCGAAGAGAAGTTTCGTCCTACATAACATGGACCCTGCAGATATACTCCATTCCTCTCCACCACCCCCTCCTCCTTCCTCCACTCCTCTGCTCCTCCCCCCGTCCTCCACTCCTCTTATCCCCTCGGTCTCCGTCATCTATACCAACATCCGAGCCGTCAGCGACCACCTCAGCCTGGGGACAGCTTTCCATAATGGAAACCACAGCCTCAGGTACTGAAGTCTTCACTCTCATCGTACAGCACATCAGGAAGTTCGGACGATGCTGCTCATACCAAGTTAAAGAGCTCGTCTTATTTTGAGATATGGTTTTGGTTCATTATGAAACAGTTGAGATAATTAAAGGAATTTGAGGTATTTCTTATTACACTGTGTGTACAACATATGTTTACGTGTTCATGTTTCGGATTAGTTTGGTTTTAAAGACTGTGTCTCTTCCAGGTCTGTAGATCAAACCAAGCACCGCGGTGCCGCTTGTAGTCGACTGGTCCAACCGTCTCTGTCGAGCCACGTTCCAGCATCACGAACACCGAAGGTAACAGTTCGTACGTGTTTGAAAAGAAAACAGAGTCTGAAAAGAAAATGTTTTCTGGCTAATTTACCGCTGCTTCCTCTCAGGTGTCCGATACCACTTTGATCCGCGAGCGCTCCTTCCTGACGGATCGCTGTAACGTCGGTAACAGCGGGGGTGTCGTCGTGGCCAGAAAGAAGTCAGACGTCCATTTTCCAGATTTGAGCAACTCGAGAGGACGAGATGGTTCGTACAAAAACACCTCGTAAGGAAACAATACATTTATCGAGGCAGGATGAGTCAACCTTTACCACGAGCGCCCCCATGTCAGTTCTTTCATTAAACATCTTTAACTCCTGTGGCTTCACATTCTGTCTGAGCACTCGTGCAGCTCCATGACAACGAGTGTTGTATACTTACATTACAATCTGATCTGACCAACATGAAAGCAACATCTGATTATTTATAATTTATCATTATCAATCTATTAACTGTTCAAAAAATGACTCCGATGATTTTCCAGGCAAACACAACAACGGCGTCACCATGGAGACCAGGACAGACGTCACGTCCTTCCTCAGACACACGCTTCCTTCTTCTAACCAGTTTATAAATGCAAATTCATTTGTTTGTAAACTGCTGAAATCCACAAACCTCAACCTGAACAGTGACGACTTGGGAATAAAATGCTGCTCTTCTATTGAGCGTTAGCGGAGGATAGATTTTGCTAACGTGGAGAATCCAGCTGGGGATTCGTGTCATATATCAAACTGCTGACGATAAATAAAGATGAAAGACTGTAAGAAAAGATACAACACGTCCTGAAATGAAGCCAGAATATTTGACACGCTGCCCTCTTGTGGCGATGACGTCTGTTGGCAGCCGTTATGTCGTCCATCTTTATTTACAGTCTGCGTATTAAACCAAATACGAAGATAGGGTTATGATTTTTAAGCATCTTAAATGAAACAGGACAACGAAAACATTGTATAGTTTTTTAATGGAAATTCATATTTTCTTTTGTTGATTAAACCTTTTTAAAACAGGTAATTAATGTGTAAATAGTTTTTTTAAAATGAAGACTGGTTGTGTTGTCCCAGTAATTAATATCAACTCAAGAAGAACTAAAACAAAACTGTATAAACTTTTCCATGAATCTTAGTTTCATTTAGAAACAAAAACATTTCACGACTCGTCGCTGGAGTCTGAAGAAGAAGAGCTGTCGCTCCGTCTCTCCTCCACCCTCCTCTTCATCGGCCGAGACACAGAACGGTGGAACCCTGGGAGGGAAGCGTGTCCTCTGCTATTGGTCAGGAGGTGGTACAGGAGGCGGGCTGCAGGGTTGGGGTGGCTGCTCCTGATTGGTCCTCCTGGAACTGGCTGTCGCCTGATTGGTGGCGGTTTCTTTGGGGGCAACCGGGCAACAGGCTTCTTAGTTTGAGGTGATGGTGTTCTGTTATTTTCTACCTTCCCGGTGACGGGTGGAGGTGTGGTTGCTGTCGTGGTGGTGGGGGTGTAGGGCTGTGGCGAGGGGGCGGGGGTGTGGGGCTGTGGCGAGGGGGCGGGGGTGTGGGGCTGTGGCGAGGGGGCGGGGGTGTGGGGCTGTGGCGAGGGGGCGGGGGGGAACCTGCAGGTGTCGTCCACGGCAGAACCATCAACCTCTGGAATCACGAAACCTGAGAGAACGGACAGGAAGCGAGCTGGTGGGCGGAAGTTAGAGGCGCGTTCAGTCATTTCATGCACTCAACAATTAACGTGAGCAAAATGTTTATTAAAATGATATTTAAAGCTTCTGTTGTTTCAGTTTTTAATTCTCACACATTCGTCATTTAACTTTATTTATCTGAAACAGTTCATGTGAGGAACTGGATCCTGAGAAATCAGAAAATGAAAGATGTAGTTATTGATCATGAAATTGACTTAAACTCTTTAATTTAATTTAATCCCGTGTTTCTGTCTGAGCTGTTCTCTGATCTGCGTTTCTCCCGTGAACAGGTCTGAGGCGTGTTTCTCTTTTGTCTCCGAGCTGCAACAACAATCATGACGAGCGTCTGTGAACTCACCGGGAGTCGAGTCCACGCTCTGAACCGCGAGGAGGAAGAGGAGCAGAGACATGGACGACCTGCAGGACATGACCTCAGATGAAGAAGACAGGAAAAGGTGTGAGGAGGGACTGAGGAAGACGAGAGGAGGAAGGCGATGAAGGACTGAAGAGGAGGAATGAAAACGTCTAGACTGGAGTTTATTCAGATCACGTGTTTGTGGTTCAGTTTCAACACACGTCTGTTAATCCTCTTCATTCTGTCGCAGAGAAAACTGTTTCTGTTTCTTTCTGTCGTCGCTGTTTGGTTTGGTTTTGATTGGAGGAGTTAAACCTGCTGCTCTGTGTTGCTCAAGGGCGCGTTCAAGGGTTTAATCGCTCACTTCCCACACAAAGAATTACCCCCCCCCCACACACACACACACACACACACACACACACACACACACCCCCCACACACACACCACACACACACACACACACACACACACACACACACACACACACACACACACACACACACACACACACACACGTCATTGAACTACATTCCTGGAGATTTACTCGAACCTTAATCTAAACCTATCCTAACATGTCCGGTGTGTGTGTGTTTATAGTGTAGTTTTAATAGTAGTATTCGTAGTATAACATTATAAAATACAGGTTCAACACAGATTCAAATATTTTATTATAAAGAAATCATAAATGAAATCATCTTAGTCTCAATAATGACTAAAAATCAATCAATCAATAAAAAGTGCTACATGTTAGTACGGAGTGAATAACAATAAAGAATGAAAGGTGCTGTATAAATACATTTCATTATTATTATTATCTATATACAACAAACAATCATTTTACAATCAACGGACCAGTTCATGTGAAAATTCTTGTTATTTTCTTGACTGAATCAAAACAGAGACGTGATAATAAGGCTGTGATTATATCGCCATGGTGACAGTGATGATGACGAAGGTCTAGGAGAACTTCTTGATGAAGCGTAGTTTGAGGTAAGTGATGGCGAGGAAACACACGGTCATGACGCCCAGAGCTAAATGATTCTGCCACAAACCCCACGTGGAATAATCCACACCCTGCGCGCCAGGAAGTCCTCCCCCGTGCAACTGGAAACACACAAGGTTCTTCATCAGCCGGGGAACTACACACTGTGTGTGTGTGTGTGTGTGTGTGTGTGTGTGTGTGTGTGTGTGTGTGTTACACGTACGCGAGTCCAGGTGGGATGATGGTGTCGTTGAGTCCGTGACAGAAGTACAGTCCAGTGAATTCGTTCGCCTGCAGAGCCTGAAACACGTAACTTGTTACTTTACACACGTCAGTTACATGACATGTCCGTGAGGAACGTCTTCACGTGTTTGACATGTTCTGATGGGACGAAGGTGTGAACTTACACTCAGGCCGTATCTGGGAATACTTAAGTATTTTAACCAGGCGAGCCAACTGGAGATGGAGGGAAGGTTCACCAGGAGACCAGCAAAGATCTGAGAGGGAGAGAGAGAGAGAGGGGGGGGGGGGGGGGGGGGGGAGAGGAGAGAGGGGGGGGAGGGAGGGAGGGGGGGGAAGAGAGGAGGGGGGGGGGGGGAGAGGGGAGAGGGGGGGGGGGGGAGGAGAGAGGAGAGAGGGGGGAGGGGAGGGGGGGGGGGGGGGAGAGGAGAGGGAGGAGAGGGAGAGGAGAGGGAGGGAGAGAGGAGGGGAGAGAGGAGAGGAGAGAGGGGAGAGAGGAGAGAGAGGAGAGAGAGAGGGAGAGGAGAGAGGGGGGGAGAGGAGAGGAGGAGAGAGGAGGAGAGAGGAGGGAGAGAGAGAGAGAGGAGAGAGAGAGAGAGAGAGAGAGGGAGAGAGGAGAGAGAGGGGGAGAGGAGAGGGGGGGGAGAGGGGAGGAGGAGGAGGGAGAGAGAGGGAGGAGAGGGGGGGGGGGAGGAGAGGGGAGAGGAGAGGAGAGAGGAGAGAGGGAGAGAGGGGGGGGGGGGAGGAGGGAGAGAGAGGAGAGAGAGAGAGAGAGAGAGGAGAGAGAGGGGGAGAGAGAGAGAGAGAGAGAGAGAGATTTTATGGATCTGAATTGTTAATTTGAGCTTTTACTGATTTTGCACCCGTGTTGCTCTGTTGTTGATTTCATGAGACTAAACTAACCAACTAACTGACTGATGGCTTAGTAACTAACCAACCCTGTCACTCAGTGGATTCCACATTACCATCATGAAGACGAAGGTGATGGTCATGAAGATGTTGGCGATGGCCACCACCGTCTGGTCGGCGGAGATGGCCAGAGCCATGGAGGTGGCGGTGTAAGCGACGAGCGTGACGGTGAACATGAAGACGAAGAAGGCCTCAGCTGTGGGCTTCAGACCTGCACACACACACACACACACACACACACACACACACACACACACACACACACACACACACACACACACACCACACACACACACACACACACACACACACACACACACACACACACACAGAGGAACAAGGTCACCTGACAACCTGAACAACTCCAATTAGATCATATTTATCAAAGCAAAAATAATACTGAAGTATAAATAAAATTGTAACTGTAGCAGAAGTGAAATGCCGTCACCGATGAGGAAGTAGGCCACGCAGCTGAAGACGATGGCAGGAATGGTCCTCAGGGTGAGGATGTCGGACAGGAGCTTGGACAGGAAGTAGACGGACAGACGGTAATAACCACTGGTGTACTCGTGACTGTAAAAACATCACAGACACGTGAGAAACATGAAGGAAAACAAGTTCACTGTCGTATCCAACGGAGACGGGTTGAAACTGAAACAGAACAAAGTAAGGAACCTTATCAGGTAACTAGGTACATGTGTGTGTGTGTGTGTGTGTGTGTGTGTGTGTGTGTGTGTGTGTGTGTGTGTGTGTGTGTGTGTGTGTGTGTGTGTGTGTGTCGGACCCACATGAAGAGTTTCCTCTCGGAGATGAAGAGCTCAGCGGCCGACAGGGAATTGAAACACTGGTTGATTACGATGAAGAACAAAGCTCCGACCCTGAGGGAACATACGATCATTTACTGACTGTAGAATAGTACTCGTAAAAGGTACAGTCAAAGAGTCACAGTGGAGTAGATCACAGTAGAGTACAGTAGATCAGAGTACAGTACGGTACAGTAGATCAGAGTACAGTACGGTACAGTAGATCAGAGTACAGTACGGTACAGTAGATCAGAGTACAGTACGGTACAGTAGATCAGAGTACAGTACGGTACAGTAGATCACAGTACAGTACGGTACAGTAGATCAGAGTACAGTACGGTACAGTAGATCAGAGTACAGTACGGTACAGTAGATCTGAGTACAGTACGGTACAGTAGATCACAGTAGAGTAGATCACAGTAAAGTACAGTAGATCACAGTACAGTACGGTACAGTAGATCACAGTACAGTACGGTACAGTAGATCAGAGTACAGTACGGTACAGTAGATCACAGTACAGTACGGTACAGTAGATCACAGTAAAGTACAGTAGATCACAGTACAGTACGGTACAGTAGATCAGAGTACAGTACGGTACAGTAGATCACAGTACAGTACGGTACAGTAGATCAGAGTACAGTAGATCACAGTAAAGTACAGTAGATCACAGTACAGTACGGTACAGTAGATCAGAGTACAGTACGGTACAGTAGATCACAGTACAGTACGGTACAGTAGATCAGAGTACAGTACGGTACAGTAGATCACAGTACAGTACGGTACAGTAGATCAGAGTACAGTACGGTACAGTAGATCACAGTACGGTACAGTAGATCAGAGTACAGTACGGTACAGTAGATCACAGTACGGTACAGTAGATCACAGTACAGTACGGTACAGTAGAGTAGATCAGAGTACAGTACGGTACAGTAGATCAGAGTACAGTACGGTACAGTAGATCACAGTACGGTACAGTAGATCACAGTACAGTACGGTACAGTAGATCAGAGTACAGTACGGTACAGTAGATCACAGTAGAGTACGGTACAGTAGATCACAGTAGAGTACGGTACAGTAGATCACAGTACAGTACGGTACAGTAGATCACAGTACAGTACGGTACAGTAGATTACAGTACAGTACCTGTTCTGCATTCCACTCTGATCATCCTGGACGTTGAAGAAAATGACTCCTACGATCAGAGCGAGGAACAAAGTGACAGCGATCTGCAGAGAGAAAACACACTGAGGCTGCAGTTTCTACAGTGACCACAAGGGTCCTCAGCAGCTACACGTCAACAACATGTGATTAACATGTGATTAACATGTTGTGGCCTGTGTCGGCTCAGTGTGCTGCGTTCTCACCTGAGCAATGGACGTCTGGGGGTTGAGCAGCAGGTTGCGGAACGTTCTCTTTAGAACCCATCTGAACTGGGTCAGGAAGCCGGTGTTGTACGTGATGGTTCTGGAGCGAGACGTCGTCGTGGTCTGCTTTCCCTGGATGATCCTTTCTGAGAGACGTCCAGCTTACATTACTAATTACTAAAGTATTAACTTTACACAACAACATCCAAAACCATGAGCTTCACAAAGGATGGGAAACACATGAGATAGAAACAGATTCTGTTCATGTTCAGGTTGTTCATTTGAATTAGTGTTCAAAAATGTTTCCATGCTCTAATGTTCAGAAGTCCTCAGACTGTCCATCGCTGCAGCTCCTCTGTTCAGCCTCTGTCTGAAACTCGTGGTTTTAGCTCCTGTCTCTTTAAACCCTCTCTTTTCGGTTTGACCACGAGTAAAACTGACAAAGTTAAAGTACTGGACAATAAACCTCAGTTTTCATTTTAACATTAAAAAGAGTTTAGACTGAAAAGCTTCATGAAGCTACAGTTGAGTTTGGTTCAGATGAAATAAATGAACTTTGTTAAAAGCCGTGAAATGGAGTGACTCACCCAGTTCTGCTTGGGTCTGTTTGTAGGACTGACAGTTCCTGTATTCCTCCACCAGTTGGTCCTCGATGCTTCGTCTGGACTTCGACACCGAGTCGGAATCTGGATTCAAATCAAAACACGTTCAGACACAGATCGAGATTCTATTATTATTAACAATAGAACTTGTAGATGATTGATGGATGGATGTTTACGTCACGCTTGTTACATACTAGTATAAGAGCCATGTTGATGAAAAGAATTCAAATATTTTCAGTCGTAAATTACAACATTAAAGTTGTAATATTAAGAAAAAACAAGTTAGTCCTGATATTTGGGGAATCATTTCCTGTTTGGTCATCATAACAACAAACCTTCTTTATCCACGTTGCTGCTGACGGCTGCGGTGGCGTCTCCGTTGATGACGTCGAGGAAGAAGTCTGCCGGGTTGTTGTGGGGCTCACAGGTGTATCCTGGGAAACAGAGGTCATGCTTTCCGTCACCTTTACGTCACGTGATGTCGCAGCATTTGAAAGTGGAGCACGTGTTCGTACCGATATCTGAGAAATACTCCAGTGCACTCTGCGCGGGTCCGTGATAAACCTGAGTGCGTTGAAAACAACAGGTTAATAAAGACGTCTGAACACAGCGACGCGACAGGAAGAGGAGGTTCTGTTGACCTGTTTCCCGGTGACCAGCAGCGTGAGGCTGTCAAACAGACGGTAGATGGAGTAACGAGGCTGGTGGATGGACAAGATGATGGTGCGACCGTGGTTCCCCATCCTGGACACAGAGAGAGGCTCACTGACGGCCATCTTTATTTACGCTGACAGGTGTGAGTGTGTGTCTGTGTGTGTGTGTGTGTGTGTGTGTGTGTGTGTGTACCTCTTGAGCAGCAGTAGTACAGAGTTGGCGGTGCTGGCGTCGAGGCCTGTGGTTGGTTCGTCCAGGAAGAGGACGGGGGGGTCGATGATCAGCTCCATGCCGATGTTCGTCCTCTTCCTCTCGCCGCCGGAGATCCCACGAATCAGCTGAGTGCCCACCTGACCCCCCCCCCACACACACACACACACACACACACACACACACACACACACACACACACACACACACACACACACACACACACACACACAGATGTGTTTTATCTCTTGCCCTTTTCCTTCCCTTCTCCTCCCTCACACCCTTCCTTCACCCCCCCCCCCCCCTCACCCTGGAGTCGGCCACTCGGCTCAGTCCGAGTTCTTGGATCACCTTGTTGACCTTCTGCTCTTTGTCGTGGGCGCTGACGGAGGACGGGAGTCTCAGCGCCGCAGAGAAGGTGAAGTTCTCTCTGACAGTCAGAGTTCCCATCACCACGTCGTCCTGGCGACGAGATCAAACAGCTGATTAGAGCTCTTATTGTTGTGGGCAGACACTTCCTGTCCGGAGTCAGCTGCTTCCTGTCTCACCTGCACCACGTATCCTGACAGACACTTGAAGTTCGGAGGCTGAGGAGCTCCGTCGATCATGACTTCTCCCGACAGGCCGGCGGGATCCTTCCTCGCCGCCAACACGTCCAGGAAGCTGAAACGCACAAACGTTATTAACACAACTTTATTTACACATTTTAAAAGAAAAATGTTTCTCCTCAAACACGTTTTAAATTTAGAAAAACTTCACGTTCAGCTGAGACGAGAAATCTTTTCAGTACAGAAGCTTCTAGTGGTGAAGTTGCATATTACAACCAACAGAACCCTCCTCCCCATCCATCCTTCTGTCCCTCCCTCTCTCTCTCTGTCTCTCTCTCTCTCTCTCTCTCTCTGTCTCTCTGTCTCTCTCTCTCTCTGTCTCTCTCTCTCTCTCTTCTTGTCTCTCTCTCTCTCTCTCTCTCTCTCTCTGTCTCTCTCTCTCTCTCTCTCTCTCTGTCTCTCTCTCTCTCTCTCTCTGTTCTCTCTCTCTCTCTCTCTCTCTCTGTGTCTCTCTGTCTCTCTCTCTGTCTCTCTCCCTCTCTCTCTTCTCTCTCTCTCTCTCTTTTCTCTCAGGGTTCAGTAGTTGGAATGTGAAATCTTTTAGTTCTGTCGTCTTCTTCTCTGGTCTCTGGAGACCTGACTGTGGTTTTTGGACACACACACACACACTCACACACACACACACACACACACACACACACATACACACACACACACACACACACACACACACACACACACACATGTTACGGGTCCCAGGATTGGTACCACAGCAACAAAGTATGTCTGTGAAATACAGCATGAATGCAGCAGCAATAAAGACACGGAGCATTCAGTTCATCATCCAGACTGCATCTGGCATGTGGGCGGAAGTTACCCCCAAACAGACAGTACGGGGTGCAACTGCTCCCGTGCTGCTGTCATTTACTGATCTCTCCATAATGCATATGAAACATTCACCCACGTGACTATCACGTATATTACAGTTGCAAAAATTACTATTAAAGTAATTAAATCAAATATTTTGGGGCATACCACACACACACACACACACACACACACACACACACACACACACACACCCCACACACACACACACAACACACACTCCACACACACTCACACACACACACACACACACACACACACACACACACACACACACACACACACACACACACTCACACACACACACACACACACACACTCACACACACTCACGATGACTTGCCGCTTCCTGTCGCTCCCATGATGGCGTTCAGTCCGGGCTTCATGATGCCACTGAGAGAAGGAACAGATCCAGATAGATAAATACTTTATTCATCCCGAAGGAAATTCAAGCATCCAGTAGCAATAACATACATACATTGCAATTGGCTTTACACATACAACTATAAAGTATATTAAAAATATAAAGTGACTGTAGAAATAAAGATGTTCATATTATAACATCAGAGTCACGATGCTCTGTGGGATAAAGTCACTATAAAACAGTGAGTGATGATATCAAACATTTACTCTTTAGCTTTAACGCCCGACGATAAATAAAAACCTTGAGACTCAGACGAGCGTTTTAACGACGTTCTCATTTTGATTGAAGTCAATAAACGTTTCTGTAAAAACACTGAATATGCTGCTCGGACTGAAGCTACCCTTCACCCAGTCTGTCAATGATCACACACACACACACACACACACACACACACACACACACACACACACACACACACACACACACACACACACACACACACACACACACACACACACACACACACACACACACACACACACACACACACACACACACACACACACACACACACACACACACACACACACACACACACACACACACACACACACTGCACTTTGACCAATCACAGTTTTCATACATAATCAGAGACTTGGTTTTATAACCGAATGAAACCACAGACTTTGATCTTCAGACACTAAAAAAGTGACCTTGAGTTGTGTATGATGGTATGATGGTTGCTATGGCTCAGTTGTGGCCCAGATCTGGAAAACAGGAGTGAACCATCATTCCGTTCTGCTTGTGTAGTGGGGGGGGGGGGGTCCAAACTATTTCACTATGTGCTGCTCTGACGTACACTAAGTTGTTATCGGTTGTTTTAAACAGGTACAAATACTGTGCTGCTGCATTTAATACGACGTTATACGAACTTTCTCCACGAGGCTAGCTTAGCATGCTAACACCTGCAGTGGGGAAGAGAACCTGAGAATTTAACAACGTTCATTTTCTCACTGAGTCTGTTTCAAAGGTCCAGTTCAGCTTCCTGCTGCTGTTTGTTGCTTTAAGCCCAGAGTCATTGTTGTGGTGTGTGTGTGTGTGTGTGTGTGTGTGTGTGTGTGTGTGTGTGTGTCTGCTCCTGTGCACACGTAGACAAACAAGCTACACAATGAAGACGCTGTGGCCTCACTTCATCAAACGTTGTGTCGCCTGGAGGCTGAAGAGGTTTTGATGTCTTTGTGTTGAGGGCGAACAGAGAAGGAGGCGTCGCCTTTAAACGACCTTTAAATAATGTCTGTTTGTGTTGTTGTTGTAAACTTAACGAAACCGTGAACGTCCACTTCTGGAACGTCTCTGGTTCAGGGAACAAGTTTCATCTCAGGGAACAAGTTTCTCATTCTCATCCTGGAAGCAGCTACGAGATGAGTCGTGACCAAACAGATCATGGAAAGCAAGGAACTACACATCCCATAATGCCTTGGGAATGATCCTCTCCAATGACTTCTTGAATTCAAGCTTTAATTTGTTGTTGTTTATGTATGTGTGTATATAGTGTTTCATATTGTGTATATAACTGGAGTGAAGTCTGTAAACAGTGACTTGGCTGCGATGTATGATGTCGTACTTTACGGTTTTATATCGAAGGATAATAAGTTGGTTCTTTTAGTTCTGGTTTGCTGGTATTCATACTTTAAACACTGCCCTCTACAGTGCTAAGTTAATGTTACTCAACAGTATGATGAAGGTTAGCCTCGCTGGAGCCGTCACACTCACTTCAGCTCGATGAGGATGTCTTTGCTCGTGGCTTTCTTCCAGCAGAAGCATCTTCCTCCCTGCGACACCTTGTAGTAAATATCGTGGAAGCTGACGGTGGCGCCGTGCTGCTGTCGGCCCGGGTCTGCGGACGGATGCTCGGAGGCTCCGTTGGACCCGGTCTCCATCTGGATGTGGGACATCGTCCAGCTCCGTCCACCTGGAGACGACTCACTGCAGAGACACTTCTCATTTACTTTATTTTCAATACATTTTACGTTGAATTCTTAAAATCAACTGAAAAGAAGCAGATTTTATTCTTTTTTTTTTTTTTTAAGAATTAACTTTAAATCCCAGTGAATCTGAACTAAACAACAAAACACGACAACTACACACAGTCGATTAATATCTGACGACATGAAGGAGTTCAAACTGTTAAAGTACAAATGTTTCAACATAAATAGGTTTATATAAAAGTATATAAACGCCTGTGACCTTCTGTATAATGTGTCAAGTTAAATCAACACTGAAATGTTCAAGATGAAAAAGTCCCGGACGAACCTGGTGCAGACGTGAAGCTCCTGAAAGTTCAGCAGCCGACGGACGAGTGTGAGGCAGCAGTTTGTTCAGAGGGCCGAAGTCATGATAAGAGAAGTGGGGGGGGGGGAGGGCACACACAAACACACACACGCACTCATACAGACACACACTGCAGCTCCTCGGTGTAAAGTCCTGCTTCATGATTATTATCAGCAACATTTAGAAAAGTAAAATGTCTTGTGATGTAACGCTCGGATGGACGATCACAATCTGCTGCGTCAACGTCCGAACTTTACAACAAGTGAAATCTGCAAAGATCCAATCTCAGAAATACGGAAGCATATTGCATTCACTTGAAAAAAAACAAGTTCTGTTTTCTGAGATAATTATCTTATATAGTTATAAAATGTTTTTCAGCAAAATACAATATTTAAAAAAGGGTTTTAATGGAGATGTGATTTGTTCACGTTATTTCCTCTGTTGCACTAAATAAAGATTGAATCTGTTTTAAAAGAATAATATTGAGTGAGTGTAAAGAATCAGCTCCAGACTGAAGTGACTTGATAAGAGGGAAATGTTTTAGAGAACATTTTATCATGTTGTTGAAGCTGATCCTGATAAATATGTTAAATATCATCCGTGAAATAATCAGTGAGAACAAATGTCAGATAAATGCAGAGGAATAAAAACTTAGAAAGATAGAAATGTTTTTAGTAACTGTACAAACTAAGGTTCTCTCACAGTTCACTGGGTCACAGTGTTTGAATATCGGAAAACTGTAGAAATAAAAGTGATTAGGTTAAAAATCTTTCATTTGTTTTTTTTCCCATTACATTTTAAAAAATATTTTCCTCTTTACGTTTAAGTTTTTAAAAAACTACTGTTTTTATTTATTTTCTGTATCTATTTCTTTTTATTTCATTTTAAATATTTAGACTTTTCTTGTTTTGCTTTTGATTAAAAAAATTTGATTTTATTTTGTGAAAAATGCTTTTTATGTTTGATCCACGTTCACGTCACCAATCGACTGTTTGATATCAATAACTTCATCGCCCTCTGCTGGTGACTATTAGTAACAGCAATCATGAAACTGACTTTCTTAGTTTTCTGCAAAAAGCTGCTTGTGTCTGAACTTTTTATATTTTTGGTTTAGTGACATTTTTAACATTGAAGATCAATTATTTACATAAACTGACAAACTTGTTTTTAATTCATCGTTAATGTGGTTTAACATTGTTTATGTTCACGGGAGACGATTGATTCAGTGTCTGAATAACAAACACACACGTGGCCCAGTTTGTTAAACCTTCAAGTACACACACACACACACACACACACACACACACGCACACGCACACACACACACACGCACACGCACACGCACACACACACACACACACACGCACAGTAACACTGTTGTTGTCCCCACTTTGTAGGTAAAACCTGGATCACACACCGTCGGCCACGAGGTTTTCTGTATCAAGTTGTGAACGTGTCATGTGCGTTTGTGTGTGTGTGTTGTGTTGTCGTACCTTCAGCATCACCTTGTGGTCACATGAGGGAATTCCACGAATCTCATTCCTTTCTATATTTACCCACCGACACCCGAACGCCTCGTCACACGACAGGAAGGCGGGACATTCCTGACATCAGCTGTCAATCAAGCAGGAGTAACTTCCCAGTGATGAGCTACATGTTCGATGCTAATATAGTAAATTAGCTTGTGCAGCTAAAAATAACAGTTACAGGTTTTAGATGTTCACCACAAAACACTTCACCAACCTATAACGAGTAGAATTGTCATTGCGCCACAACGCCCCCTGGAGGCCTGGAAATGCACAACGTAATTCTGGTTAACGGTGATGGAATATTCCGTCACACACACTAACAACCAAGCCAGAGCGGTTAGCAGCTAGCTTTAAGGAAAGGTTAGCTTGGTGTTCTCGGTGTGGACGTTATAGCAGAACTAGCGAAGACAACAAAGAGGACGAGGTCGGAGGCAACGAAGAAGAGAATCTGACTAATATCGGCTTTTACTCATTTTCCTTCAGGTTGTTCACAATCACACTCAAACCAGCTGCATTACACCTCCCACCTGTAGGGGGAGCCAATGGGCATTTCTTCTATCGTGTTGCTTTAAGAACCAAAATCCATCTGGACGTAGTTTTACGCCCCTCTTTGATGCTTCAGTCAGCCAATCAGAAAAGATGCTCAGAAAGTCTCTTCTGATTGGCTGATTGTCTCGGATAACGTAAGGCTATAGAACCCACTGGCGAAGGTCAATCGTTCTGATTGGACGGTCAGAATCTGAGTGGTGCATCATACATGTTTTTAAATATGAACAAACACACATTGATCATGTTACTTAGTTTTTCTCGTACATACTGTAGTTAGCTAGCCGAGATCTAAAAGTGCAAACATGGCTAACAGTGCCAAAAGTAAAAATCACTCAAAAGACGTTTTTAATCACGTTTTTCTTTTAATATTTAAGTAATTTTACACAAGTAAAATTATGTTTTTGTGTATATAATTTTGTGTACTTTGTTCTCTTCCTGGCGTTAGCATAACTGACATGGCTTGTTAGTGACAACATTTTTTTTTTTTTATGTAAAAATAAATATATAAATAAATATAATCTCTGCCGTGACAAAAAATCTGTGATTTCAATATTTCAGGAGGCTCGTCAGAGTTCAGGGGAGTTTAACGATAATTTAGAGTTCTTTGTCCTCTACGCCCATCTCCCGCTGGAGGCCAGGTTCCTGCTCATGCTGTAGACGATGCTGGAGCTCTGGTGTTTGCCCCACGCTCCCAACGGGACGATGAGCACGGTGCCGTTGTCCTCCGAGCCGTACTGCAGCGCCTGAATACAGATATCCAGTTATAACGAGCTGCTGCAGACAAAGTGACAGAGTCACGAGCACGAGTTTACCTGCTGAGCGATGACGTTCGCTGCCTCCGTCGGGTCCTGACACTGGTTGATCACATCGCAGACCTCCTGGTCACTGAGCAGGAAGTTGATGCCATCAGTGGTCAGAGCGAGGAAGGAGTCGTTGGCGTGTTGGACCTGCAGAGACCAACCGGATCTCAGGTTTACCCAAACCATAAAAACAGATCGTATTTGACACGAAGTTTGAAAATTCATCTTCGAGATTTAAATAAAGATGGACGACATGACGTCTCCCAAAAGTGAAGTCAAAACACTTTGATCGCCCCCTGGTGGCTGGCTACTGTGTAGGTCATGAACTTTGGTAAATAGGACATGAAACATTAGGTTATAATCTATGTATTTATATATCTGATCTCAGACTCACTGTCTGTCGTCTCGTATCCGGCTCAGCGATGACGCCGCTGTTCTTCAGGTGGAAGTCACCGATGCTGCGAGTCATGGCGAGCCGCCCGTTAACGTTGGCCTGGCCGACGCTGTTCCACGTCACGAAGCCGCCAAACCTCTGGATACTGAACACAGAACACACGACTGAAAGTGAAGCCAACACAGTGTCTGAAACCTGTCCTCTGTGCACTGTTAAGACTCAAATCTATGTTCTTCTTTGTGTGTGTGTCTGTGAAGATGGTAATGAAACTGAACTCTGAACAGATGCAGTATGTTAGACGGGGGGGGGGGGGGGGGAGAATGTGTGGCCTTCACATCGTGACTGTTAGGAGCCGTTGCTGGTTGGTTTTAATCTTGAAGTTGGTTAGTGTGTGTGTGTGTGTGTGTGTGTGTGTGTGTGTGTGTGTGTGTGTGTGTGTGTGTGTGTGTGTGTGTGTGTGTGTGTGTGTGTGTGTGTGTGTGTGTGTGTGTGCGTCACATCGCAGTCTGTCTGATAATGCCTGTTTGAGAACACTGTACATCTGTGGCATACAATACACTGTACTTTAACTTGTTCTCATACCTAACTTACTATATTACAGCCTAAACTCCATTAGCTTTATTCAAACATCACACATACATGAATGCACTGTTTCCATAAGAAACTGTGACCTACCCTTAGAAAGAATTCAAGCAGCTGCCACTAGGGTCTGAAGGACAGATGGAAAGGCGTTGTTTTGTCTGGAACTTACGCACACAGAACATACAGCCGATAACGCAAGGTTTCTCACTCCAGTGAACAACAACACCGTATCTGCAACACTACTGAAGACCCACAAGGCTTCAGCTGAAGACCCACAAGGCTTCAGCTGAAGGCCCACAAGGCTTCAGCTGAAGGCCCACAAGGCTTCAGCTGAAGGCCCACAAGGCTTCAGCTGAAGGCCCACAAGGCTTCAGCTGAAGACCCACAAGGCTTCAGCTGAAGACCCACAAGGCTTCAGCTGAAGACCCACAAGGCTTCAGCTGAAGGCCCACAAGGCTTCAGCTGAAGACCCACAAGGCTTCAGCTGAAGGCCCACAAGGCTTCAGCTGAAGGCCCACAAGGCTTCAGCTGAAGACCCACAAGGCTTCAGCTGAAGGCCTGTCTGTAACACATGAAACCAAACACTGTCAGAATGTGAAGATTTTCCCAGCTACTGTCAGAGGAGGGGGGGGGGGGGGGGGGGAACCTGGGAGCGGCTCCTCATCAGACTCCAGGGCCAAGAGGATGGGACCACGCCTGAGCACCAGCAAGGGAGAGCCAAGGTCTGGACCCCGTGACTCCCCCTCGTTATAAATATTGCACCCGCCTATGTGCACATAGGATGTGTTGGGAGGGGGGGGGGGGGGGGGGGATACCACAGTGTGATTGACAGATAGTATCGCCCAATTGGTGCAGATGGTAGGTGGGCGTGTCCTCCAGATCTCAGTCAGGCTCCACCTCCCGCTCCTCCAAATATGGCTACTTCTGGTTTCAAAAAACCAAGATGGCGCTGAACACGATGTGAAGCTGAGGCTCCAGAACAGCAGCTCACAGACCAGCGGCTGACGTCACGCTGACGGTTGATATTCGGTCTCGTGTTCTCTACGTGTCCGAGGGTTAGGGGTTCGGGTTCGAGCTAACCCCTAACGGTCTGAGCTCACGATTTGTAGAACTGTGACTCTACCTTTAAGACAGTGGAGAGTTAGTAGGTCACAGTGAAGTGTTGTGTGTTTGTGTGACGACAGTTAAACTTAGTCTGGTTCTGCTGCTACATAACGACGGATGATTTAACACACTGTAATGTATGCACAGCTGTCCTTGAGCAAGGCACTGCCAGCTGAGTCTATTTATACAGGACGAGCTGAGCAGCTGATGGTGAGAAACCTGAAGCCTGCAGCTTGTTTACCTTCAGACTCTGAGATTCAAATAAACCATTTTACAGATTCATCGTGAAAACACAACCGAGAACAGAAAGTTTATCACTTTTCATTTCTCCTCCTTGATGCTTCGTCGTTATGGTTTTATATTAAAAAAGAAACTTTTCATCATCAAATATTTGTTGTTTAATTTATAACAGACTTTATGTAACCTATTTGTATTGATTATATTATCATTACATATTTGTAAATGTATTTGAGTTGGTTAAACATCAAGGTTGGAACATGTGAAGAGAGAGTTAGTGTACCGGTGTCTCTCGTCCCTGCGGTCGGGTGTGTGGTCCTTGGTGAGTTTGATGGCTCGTCCCTTCCTGCACAACATCGCTCGGCTGTCGCCGACGCTACCGACCACCATCTCCACGCCATCACGTAGCAAAGCAACCGTCGCCGTGGTGCCGGCTGTCAGGAAGGAGGCTGAGGAGAAGGATGATTTCAGACGTTAGCTCTCAGGGTGTTATGTCATGTGAATTATTAGTTATTTGTCAGTGAGTAGTTGTGTGACTCACCGTTGTTGAAGTAGCTCAAGTGTGTGTGCAAAGCGTGGTCAGCATCTAAAAAGGCTTTTTTCAGAACCTTCTCCAGGTCGTCCTCGTCCTCCAGAGCGTCTCTGATCACAAATATCAAATTACTGCATCTGTATTTGATCTGTTGTTTAGGATGATAATGATGAGGAGTTCAAACCTGATGAATTTCTCCATGAAGGTGTAGCAGTAGTCTGCGGCGTGAGGGCCGCCATGGCCGTCGAACACGGCGAAGTACAGCAGATTGTCATGGATACGGGCCACACGGAGACGGTCCTCGTTCTGTTTCCTGAGACCCAACACTGACGCACTGCCGACCCGGGATAGACTCACCTGTAGGGGATGCTGTTTGTTAGATCTATTGGTTTCATCCATCATCCATCATCCATCATCCACTCCTCAGTTACCTGTGGAATTGGTTTTCCATATCTGATACTGGCCGGCAGCAGTACTGGTTCCTCTATCCTGTTGTCCCAGATACCAAATGAGTCCCATGTCCTCGGTCGGCCTCCGTCGTCACCGTCCAAACGGACCGACCCGCTGGCCCGCCGCACACCCAGAACCCCCAACAAGGCGCCGCCCACCTGCAGGATACATTTTTGAATGTAGTCATAAAAGTGATGGTCATTCTGCTCTCGTCACGGGAACAAAGGAAGACACGTATTGACCTGTCCAGAGGCTGAGGAGGTTCCTGTGGAGGATCTGAGGAAGGTTCGACTGGCGGAGCGAGCGCAATGCAACAGATTCCTCAGCACAGAGGACGACATCTTCAACACCTGAAGGAAATCAGAATGCATTTAACCTGACGATTATCTTCATTGTGTTGTCGGGTTCCCCTCGGGTCTGCATGCCTGGGCCGCCCTGGCTTGGTTAGGGGGCGTGTCAATAGCTGCTTTAAGTCCATGTTTGAACTTCACAGAAGTGAGGAGCTGAACTGGAGCCGAGAGAAGGTCGACTGTTGGCAGCAATCTGAGGTTAAATATTTCACAGTGTTTGACATTAAGGAGGATTATACCCTCTCTTTATCGTGTGTGTGTGTGTGTGTGTGGTGTGTGTGTGTGTGGTGTGGTGTGTGTGTGTTGGTGTGTGTGTGTGTGTGTGTGGTCCACAAATAGCCCTCCACCCCCTGCTGTGTTGTTGAAGTGTGTCTGTTACAACTTGAAGAGAAACCCCAGTGGAAACTACTGAGCCTCACTTTATCTAAAATTAGACATTCAATTTAAATCCATGTTGTTGTGTTCAGCTTTTTAATTTGAGACATTTTAAGGAATAACATGTTTTAACTAGAATGTTTAACAGTAGAGATCATATCTCCAGCGAGGCCCAATCAGATATCTGAATATTTCAACAACAGCAACAATAATAATATTATGTCTCTACCTGTGTGGACACAGTGGACAGCCCGTCCTCTGCAGGCTGACAGGTCCGTCTGTGTCGGCCGGTCGCTGGACTGTGGTCCGAGTCTCTTCATCTCACTCTTTATATTCTCCCTCTCTTTTTACTTTTATCCATAGTGCTCCTACAGCGCCCTCTACGGAGCAGCTGTAACACTACAGTACCTGTTCCAATCACTATAACAGTGTGTGTGTGTGTGTGTGTGTGTGTGTGTGTGTGTGTGTGTGTGTGTGTGGTGTGTGTGTGTGTGTGTGCGTGTGCGTGTGTGTGTGTGTGTGTGCGTGTGCGTGTGCGTGTGCGTGTGAATAAAACATGGCTGAGAGACTGTTGTTAACATGAGTGACTTTAATGTAACTGAATAATTCAGAGAGGAAATCTGCATCAACACACAACTCCACCAGAGGAGGAGTACAAGAGGACAGAGGTGATGAAGAAGAGGTCACAGATAGAGAGAGGACAGAGGTGATGAAGAAGAGGTCACAGATAGAGAGAGAACGTGAGTGAGGAAGGTAAAGAGTGAGAGGAGAAAATGGAGGCGTGGGAGATAAACTGAAAGTTCACATGTTTAATGGTGTAAGTAGGACACGCGTGTTCCAACTGGAGCCTCGTGATGACGGGATACACAGAAAGGTACATGTATGTCAGGTCAAATGAAATGTCATGGAAATGTAAAACTCAAAGAATCACATTAGTAAAGCTTAGGAATGAAAAAAGGAAAGTTAAAGGAAAGGAAAGGAAGGAAGGGAAGGAAGGGCTTACGTGCCCTCTGAGATATTTGCCCTGGTGGATTTCTGGGTGAGCGACTGCTTGAGTGCTTTGTGCTGCATTTTGTAAAAAAGGGAAGTGGATGAAATATTTAGCAGCAAGAAGGAGCAGAGAGGTTCTGTCCTCCCGGCTGCACGTCAACATCGCCCCCCCCCGAGACCGGAGGACCAATCAGACTCTGACTCAGATAAAAATAGTTCAGACCTGAGAAGTGTCGCAATTCAGGGATCGACTCCTTTAAAGGCTGCATTTGAAGACCAGAAACTGTATTTAACATCTACTTTGTTTAGTTCGGTCCATGTCCCATCTGTTAACATGGAGGAGGAAGGGTTTATGACATATACTTCGCTTTTCAAAGAGAGAATATGGCGGAAAACATCCAAGACGAAACAGAATCTTCTGAACATTTAAGTGTACGACGACACTCGTTGAATATTTACTTGGTAAGTTAGCGATGGCAGCTAGCTCAGTGCAGTGGCTCAAAGGAGCTAATGCTTCGACAGGCGTTCGGCCCTTGAGGTCCACGCAGCCACGAAGGACGAGGCCCCTGAGTTAGGACACAGGTAGGACACTTCAAGTAAATGCTTTAGCTTCAGCTCCATACAAACAAACAAAAGAGTCAAATATATTAGCATACATCATAACATGTGTTTGACATGTGTCATGTATGTGTCAGTAAAGTGGAACATGCAGAACAAACTGATTCCTAACAGAGGAAACACGGTACAGCAGTAAACGTGCGTTGTGTGGATACCGTGTCCACGTGTGTTTTTAAATGAGTGTGAGTTTGAACTTTCTGGACTCAGTCTGCCACAGCAGGTTTCTTCCTACAACATCCCAGAATCCCTCCTCCCTTCTTCCTCCTTGTCTTCATCTTATCTCCTCTGAGGCTGCTGTCAGAGCAGATGGACTTCCTCAGAGTACTGATGTGTTTCTCCTGCTCCCGAATCTTGGACTCCAGGTGCAACTGGATCGCTGTGCCCAGGGACTCCAGGTCCACTGAGGCCCCGTACACCTCCCACGTCATCCCCTGCTCATCCCACACCACCTTCTGTGGCTTCACCATCTCTTCTCTTTCCTCTTCATCCCTGTCCTCATCCTCCTCTTCTTCTTGCTCTCTTGCTCCTTCCTCCTCCTCTTCCTCCAATGATCTCTCAGCACTAACATCTCGGTCTTGGTTCTGTCTGAGTCCGAGCACTGACATGAGTCCGGGGCTCTGCTGGAAGCTGTACGTACGCGGACTGGCAGGAGGGAACTAGCCTTGTCAGTCACAACAGAAGGAAGCACTGATTGGCTGCGCAGCTCGATGTGGATCTTGCAGACATGCTGGAAGGGCGGTTGACCGGCAGGGATGCAGCATAATGATGGGACCATCTGTGAGGCCAAACTGCCTGATTGACAGCTGGGGGAGCCAATCAGGGAGGAGGTGGCAGCCTCCCTGTGGAGGTCTGGGCTTGTGGAAGCTGAGCGTTTGGCTACCTCCACCTCCGCCTGTACGCCCACATCCCTCTGCTCCCCTGCCTGCAGCTGGAGCTTCTCACTGGGGTCAGTCATAGTCGCTGTCTCCCTGACCCTCTTGGAGCTTGTTGAATGAGGAGGAGGAGGAGGAGGAGGAGGAGGAGGAGGAGGAGGAGGAGGAGAGGAAAAGGATGGATGGGTGAGGAAGAGCTTTCCAGATGATCTTTCTGGCTCCCCCTCTCCTGCTTCGTCTTCCCCTCTCTCGTACCCTCTACTACTGTTGCCCTTGACGATGGGATGTTGCTGCCAGCGGTGATGGCATTTGCATCTCCCTGGTGACGGGGTTTACTTGATGGGGTGCCTAACATGCTTCTGGTATCTGCTGGCGCCAGCGCTGCATTGCCAGTTACACCTGCCCTTCGAACACCCCCCCGGGAGGCCACCAGGCCTCCTGCAGCTGTCACTTTGGTCTCCAGCCGTTTCAAAGGTTCCTCCTCAACGGCAGCACTCGTTGTATCTGGTGAGTCAATGGTGAGACTGGCGCTGGTGCTGATGGGATTGACTTGAACAGCAGCAGATACCTCTGATGCGGATCCCCCTCTCGTTGTCAAGGCAACAGTGGTTCTAGTTCTGGGGCAGGCGGAGGCCACAGGAGCCAGCGGACCTGAAACCACATCAGGACCTGGAAACAAACACAAATAAAAGATAACACACGAATGACCAGTACATGTTTTTATATTTCTTGGGTTCTTGATATTTCAGAATTTGTAAGCATCTTAGCCTCTATGGTAATATTATAATATCAAATAATATGTAATTGGTTTGGAGTGTTTTACATTAATATTTGCATTTAAGTCTCAGAAGTTAATCAATTTCCTACGACCGGGATGTGTCTGTATTTAGTTAATTATTCTAATAATTTTAGGATCGGACCTTATAGTTAATCTGGACTTTAGAATAGTAACGTAACAATGTTTTTTATGGAGATTCTTCTACGTATCTCAATTTTCTCATAGTTTGTGAAAAAAACATCCACCAATAAAAAAGACAGGTAGTTAAAGGTCCGTGTTTTACACCTTTCTGGGACCTAATGTGAGGTATTGGTTCCCTGAGATGATGCATCAGTGGTTTAAAGTGGACAAACTGCTGCAGTGTGTATTTCCACTTCCTCTCTCCTCTGATTGGCTGCACTTTGAGTGACACGCGACCAGGCCTATCACCGGTCTCATTCTGGAGCATTGACGAACTCTCCGGTAAACCCGGCTGAGAGTCACCATGTCTGCCTGGTGTCGCATTTGGTGCGGGGGGGGGGGGGGGGGGGGGGGGGGGTTCGGACGCTGGACTGGTACCGGCTGGGTGGGGCGGAGAGGAGACTGCTGGAGGAGCTGACTGTGTTCATACTCCGAGGCCCCCTACTGACCCCTTCAAGTAATTACGGATAGTAAAAGATCAGAAAATGTATTTTACACAACATGGGCCCTTTAATGAATCGATGTAATTGGAGCATGCTACGCTTTATCAAAATATGAAGATAATTACTTGGAACAGAACCAGGACTCTTCTGGACCTCCCTGCTTGATCCCACTAGATTAGTCCCAAGACTTGTACCAGGACCAGAGCAGGACCAGAGCCAGGACCAGAGCCAGGACTCCTGCTTTCTGAACCAGGCCTCGGAGAAAGCATCAAGGATGAAGAAGAAACATCTGCCCACGCCTTGGAAGACTCTGATCCAGCTTTAGGATCTGGACTGGGTGTAGTTTTGAGGTTGTGGTCTTTGGACCCAGACAGAACAGATCTAGAGGAAGATGGGGATATGGATCTGAAAAGCTCCATCTTTGAGCCAGAGGTCATCAGAGCAGGTTTAGAACTGGAAACAGTATCAACACTAGAGATTAGATTCAACTCAGAACCAGGTTTGAAACTGACTTTAGAGTCTGAAGGAGTCTGAGCTTTAGGAGACGGGTCATCCTTTGACATTTTGATTGATTTGGAACCCACAACCATTTTAGATCCAGAACTTGTTTTGATTTTAGAAGCAGTTTTGGAATCAAGGCTATCTCTGGAACCCATCCTGGACTTGGAGTTCGGACTGGTTTTAGAAATTGACCCAGTTTTAGAGTATAAACTGTCCTTTGATCCCAAACTGATTTTTGAAGCAGAACCACTTTTAGAATCCAAACTATCTCTGGATCCCATTGTGGAATTAGCACTGGCGCTAGCTTTAGAATCCAGACTGCCCGTGGTCACCGTCATGGCTTTAGAATTTGAACTAGATTTGAAACTAGTTTTGGACCCAGACCCAGCGCTTGAGTCTTCAACGTCAAGATTCTCCTTGGACCGTGATGTGTTGCTGTTGTTGGTCCCAGTAGCTTTTCTCTGCTTGGATGGTTTGGGACTAACAGAACCTATTTGAAGGGTCTTGGTGCTTCGCGTGGTTGATTCGAGCCTTTCATTGTGTGAACTGGAAGTTCTAGAGTCGTTGCCAGCTTGTTGACCTGACTTGGTTTTGGTCGTCGTGCTTTCTGGATCTGGTATTCGGGTTTTGGTTGTTATTGTCGGGGTTCGACTGGCCGGTCCTGGACTGATAACACCTGGATCCCCTTTCTCATTGTGGCCTTTGGGGCTTATGGGAGGGTGTAGCATGTTTGGTGACGGTGTCTCTGCGCTAATTCCGTTTCCATCATCTTCTCCACGATTCCTTCGCATTTTTAGGCTCACGGTTATTTTGCTTGTAGTCTTTGTTGCCATTTCCGTTGTCAGGGCTCTTTGTGGTATCGAGCCTGAGATGCTTGTAGGTTCTGTCCCTAGCATCTGTGTTTGGACCCTTTCGGTCATTCTGGGGCTAGAAGCCACCAGGGGATCCACCCGGTCGGGTTTTGGACTCGGTGCCTTGGGGCTGAATGTTGGGGTATGTTTTGGGTTTGATAATTTCAGCCTTTGATCGCCTCTGTTATTTGGTGACGCCTCGGCTGTGGGTGAATGACACAAAGCTGGAATTGTGGTTGTCAAGGTAGTTTCCGTAGTAACTGCACCCTTCGCTCCAGGTTTAGCACCATCTTTATTCCCGTGGGCCTTTTGGTTCTCTCCATGCGGCCCTGAGGCCTCTGAGGCCGGCCGGGGGTTGCTGGGTGAAGTCCGATTTAGGTTGAGATTGAAATTAGGCTCTGTCCCCCAGTTGGCTGTGTTGTCAAGGACATCTTCAAAGCCCGCCTCCTCTGGAATCGGGCATTCCGATTGGACAAAATCCTTCTGAAATTCAGGGACATTTGTTGACGTTTGCATTCCGGTGGTGATGGATGTCTGGAATTTAGTTTGTAGAATTCTCAAAGTTCCACCTGATCAGACGGAGAAACAAATAGTTAACACCTTGATGCAGGGGCGTCTCAACAGGGGCACAAACACGGGACCTTCGTCCATAACCACGACAATAGAGTTATTAATATTAGGTTTGTTTGAAGACTAGAACGTCTGAATGTGTCTGTGATGTGCGATGATACAAAGGATTAGAGGAGAATTTAAACAGCTCTGAATATATACATTGTACTTTATTACATTTAAACCAATTTCAAAGTTTGCTCCTCAGCGCCACCTTGTGTCGGCTTCATTCATGTGTTTCCTCCTTTGAACCAAACGATGGAAGATTCCATGTTCGCTACATATTGTGACATTAAAACAAACTTTATATTATGACAACATATATAAACATAATTTGACTTAATGCACAAATCAACTCACTTAAAAGGTCAAATAAAGTGACGGCTGTTCGACACTATACCACACAAAAGGAATATATCAGTGATTTCAAAATATAAAACATTACATCTCTAAATAATCGATATAATTATATCTCTTTAATTAATTCTACAGCCTTAAAAACAAAATGAGAGAAAACGTGCAGTAATTTAATATATATTATCTATACATCTCTATGTCGTTACACTCGTTCATAACCTCGTTCTCTACGTTTCTACTCACAGACCTCAGACGGCTGGAAATTTCATCTCAACATCTGACGGCAAGAAAAAGCTTCAACTGCTTCAGCAGCCAAGGACTTGATGAATAAATAAAAGAAGAAGGGAGACGGAGGAGGGACTGAGATCCTCTTCATCACCATCATCATCATCACAACGCTTTCTCTCCTCCTCCTCCTCCTCCTCCTCCCTCCTCCTCCCTCCTCCTCCTCCTCTTCCTCCTCCTCCTCCTCCTCCTCCTCTTCTCTTTGCTGTTTTATTCTTATTCTCTTTTTCTTCTTACTCTATTAATATTTCTACTTTTATTGTATATAGTATTTCTATTTTTATCCTTACTGTGTCGATTGTAAAAAAGGATAAAAAAAGGCTCATCTTATCTTTAGCATTATATTTTATAGTTTGTTTGTTTGTCTGCAGGATTTCACAAAAGCTACGAAACAGATTTACACTAACTTACAGATGTTCTCATGAAGTTTTGGTGCAGATGTGATTTAATGGGTGAATTTAAAACATGTTTTCATTGCTGTTTATCTGTTTATCTGTTTATCTGTTTATCTGTTATCTGTTTATCTGTTTCTCAGCCGGATACGAAACACAAATGTTCCTGAGAGTTGGTGCGAGTGTTTAATCTGTTGGGTTTTATTGTTTGTACGTCGGTGGAGAACTTAACGCACAATTAATAACCAGAACGTTCTTCCCAGTTCTCCAACATGTCGGAGCCGAAGCTCCAATAGATCCACCCATCAATCTGTTCGTCTGCTCCTCCCACTTCAGCAGTTGTAGCCAATCGGATGCTGCAGCAGTGACTGCCTGACAGCAACAGATGACTTGGTGTTGTCTTGTTGTGTGTTTGTTCTCACACCAGCAGTCAGACACCTCCTCTGTTCTCTGCTCGATGGACCTGGGACTCAGTGGAGAGGAAGAGTATTAGTCATCTTCATCACATTTAACAGAAACACACATATAGACACACACAACTCCTTGAAACACACAAACACACACCGGACTGAAGACCAGCCGCAGCATGTGGGAGCAGAACCTTGATCCCGAGCAGTAAGTCAACTCTCAGACTCGATCACACGATCATCCGGGCAGATTAACCCGAGTCTCAGAAACTCAGAAGCTTCATTCTGAACCGGATTCATTCAAATGAAACGGCTGGATTTCGTTCCACTGACTGAAATTTACACTTTACACTTTAAAATAAGAGTTTACTGTGAATCTTTTCTCGGATACGTTGGAACATTTATCAGCATTTAAACTGGATTTAACCTGAACTGTTTGGTTCCTAGAAGGAAATTTAACAAATTCCAAACATCGTAGATGCAGTTTGCAACAGCACCATTTAAAAAATACTGTTGAACAAATGAGCTAATTCTTCATAAGAAGATGCTTAAATTATATTAACAAAAAATATTTGGAAAATGTATCATGTATATATTCTTGCTAAGACTATAGAGTTTGAGTGGGTAGTATACGGTGTGTGTCTGTGTGTGTGTGTCTTCATGTCGACCAGTGAGGTTGGCGGTAAGCTGGACTACTCGCCGGTGTCGTGGCGGGAGTATTTTGACCAGATGGAGGACGTGAGTGTGGGGCCGGCCGACAGCAGGGACGTCTTCAGGATGTATACAGCGGGAAGCGACGGGCCTCTGCTGGTTCTGCTGCACGGAGGAGGACACTCGGCTCTTTCCTGGGCCGTGTTCACCGTGAGTATCTGACCGATGCACTGACGGATGGAGGCTCCGCCCTGAAGATCAGCAGCGAGTCCTGGTGTTGTTGTGTGTTGCAGACGGCCATCGCCAGCAGAGTGACCTGCAGGGTACTGGCCATGGACCTCAGGGGTCACGGTGAGGACATTTAAAAAAGTTCTGTTATAATGTTGGACTCAAGACTTCTTAAGGTTTCATTTCATTAACCAGTTAATACATCTTACTGAATATGGAACCACTCCAGGGTTTGAGAATTATCTCACATCTTTAATTTGAACATCAAATCAATTGGTCTGGTTCCGTGGTTCAAGGTCGAGTCCTGCTTCTAATCGTTCAGCTGTTTCCTTCATGTTCGGTGTTCTTTGTTCAGGTGGCTCCGTGGTGCACCAATCAGACGACTTCACAACACAAACTATGTCCAGGTAACTATTCATCAATCTCAGCTTTTACGACCATTCCTAGTCTTGTTATTATCACTTCGTGCTCCGCCCCCTTAGCGATGTAGCCAACGTGATACGAGCCTGCTACAGCGAGACTCCTCCCCCTATCGTCCTGATTGGTCACGGTGTTGGGGGGGCGATTGCGGTGCACACAGCCAGCAACATGCTGATACCATGCACTGTGGGTCTGGTGGCCATAGACGTCGTGGAAGGTAAATAGACATTTCTGTTATTTGGATATTTACATGTTAATAAGTGTTCTCAGTGACTCTTGGGCTCCTCCTGCAGGCAGTGCGATGGAAGCACTCCACAGCATCCAGAACTTCCTGAAAGGAAGACCCAAGTCCTTCAAGTCCATGGACCATGCTATCGAGTGGAGGTGAGAGTTCAAGGCCCGCTGGTCAGTTCAAGACTCCAGAAGGTGCCAGAGAAAGAACTCAGAACTAGTTCTACATGTCAGACATCACATTGGAAATCAAGTTTTACAACAATGGAATGAAAACGTCTGTATGTCTTTTGAAAATCTGTGTGACGGCCAAAGTGCTGCTAACTGTACTTTCAGCGTGAAGAGCGGACAAATCCGGAACCTGGAATCTGCCCGAGTCTCGATGGCTGGTCAGATCAAAAGGTGAAAGTAGATACAGATAATAATTCTGATTGAAATGAGCTTTCTACTTGATTCCACAATCGTGATGCGTTCAGGTGAAGCACGGAGTTGAAGGTCACCTGTGTTGTGGAAGCAGTCTGAGCCCAATAAACAATCATTGTAGTTACACCTTTAAAGGCCCTGGGTGGACGACTGGGTTTATCCAATCGGATCACGGATGTTCTGTCGGATCCATGTGAGAAGGACGGAAAACACAGTTGAACAGTTCCTCTGTTGACGCGACGTTCGGTTTTCCATCTGCTGCTTGAATTCAAAGACCGAACCCTCTTTGACTGAGAGGCTTTAAACCCGTCACCCTTTCCTCTGATGACCCCCCCCCTCACGTTCTCTGTCTGGTAGATGTGAGGTGGAGCCGGCCGACACCGCGGAGCAGGCCGGCCCGGGACTGACGTGGTCGTCCAGCGCAACGAAGAGTTCTACGATCAACACCCTGCGTCAGAGGTGAGCCTCGGAGGAGACCAGGTACGAACTGCACTGAAGCACTGAGTAGTACCTCACCGGACTTTACGGTTCTGTTGCTTCACTGTAAACACGCGTTGTTTGGTGGAAGTTAAAAAAAGATCAACATTCCAAGTGGCAGCACAGACGCCAGCCCATTCCTTCTGTTTCTTTGCTTGTGCACATGCCAGAGTGAGTACAGGTGGCGTATAGATCTGTCGAAGTCAGAGAAGTATTGGGACGGCTGGTTTAGAGGAACCTCGAACCTCTTCCTGACCTGCAACCTGCCCAAACTCCTGTTATTGGCGGGTAGGCCTTTTCAGACCTCTGTTCTGTAGCTAGTACAATAAAGACTCGTGAGTAAAGGTATCAAACTGCTTCTCTCACCAGGAATCGACCGACTGGACCGAGATCTGACTATCGGCCAGATGCAGGGTGAGATGTTGATCTTTTCAGTTCTTCAGATGCTGCAGTAATACCCCAAAGTCTAGTTCATAGTTCTTGGGACTCAAAGGTTCTGGACCTCAGTTCTTTAGAATCAAAGGTTCTGGACCTCAGTTCTGGGGACTGTCAGTAGCTTGGCGGGGTCACATTCTTAGACATCATGTACCTTTTACATGATGTGAGACATTCTGAGGACGCCTCTACAAAGACCAGGCAGCCGGACGGGCTGATGGGAAATGTAGTGTTGGAGAAAGGAAGAGTAGAAAAAAACTGAAATTCTGTTCACACTCATTCTACAATGACACTGAGGGAAAAGGTGAAGGACACACACACTCACACAGAGACACACACACACTCACACACACTCACACAGAGACACACACACACTTACACACACCTTGAGGCGGGGCTTCCTCTCCAGAGGCAGCTGCTCCTGTCAGTCAACACTCTGGAAGTGACAGCCCAGAGAGTGAGACAGATGCTCACCTGTCTCACTCTCCGTCTCCAGGTAAATTCATGATGCAGGTGCTGCCCCCCTGTGGCCACGCAGTGCAAGAAGACAAACCAGACAAAGTAAGAATCGATTTGTTTGTTAAATATTAAAAATTCAGCATCTGTCATCGTTTAATGAAATAATTTAGATTTTTCTTAAGGGTTAAAAACGTGTCTCATAAAACACTTTTCATAAATGAATACCTCTGAAATGATTCTGTTATTCACAGATCCTGAGTCTGTTTGTGAAGCTTCAAAACATCAGCAGCCACATGTTCAACCACACAGAGCACATCTGGATTCATCGCTGATTAAATCCACTGTTTTCTCCTCACTGATGTTTGCAGAACAGATGTTTTAGAGAATTATTTCATCAGACTTTGTGGATTTTAAATCTGTTTCTGGTCAAACATCCAACTTCAGGGTCGGTGAGGAGGTGAGTTGAGGAGCTACGTTCTGAGGGACCAATGACTCTCTACCCGTTGCTTTATGTACAGATCTGATTTCTCAGAGAATGAATCTTGGATCTTGATGAAAACAATCAGACGTTATGAGAGGAGTGATATGTTTCCGTGTTTCCGTGTTTCCTGTATTAACCTGAGTTGACTGTGTGGCCGTGTGAAGGTGGCGAAGGCCGTGGCCGCTTTCCTGTTGAGACACAAGTTTGCTGAAGCCAGAAGAGAAGCCAGGAGGTAAAACATCACTTCCTGTTGCAGCTGCCTCATTTTGATTCTTCCACCAAGTTACAGAATTTACAGCCTCAAAGTTTTTAACGAATCTTTTATCAGAAAATCTTTGTCTCTGCAGCTCAAACTCTGACACAATGACGTCCGGAGGTAAGGATTTAAAAATCCACTAAAATGACAAAAACTCGAACGTGATCTTTTCAGAGTTTGGTGAATGACTTTCTAACGTGTCCGGTTTTCTTTCAGATCAGAAATAAGAAACGATTCAGAGACCACTTCCACGTTGTGTCTGAAGAGCAACATGAATTTCTTTATTCCATCTTCAGCTGGAATCAGTCGCTGCTGAAGTCTCAAACTTAAACTGAATCTAATGTTTGAATAGTTTTCGACTAATAAGTTTGTTTAGTTTCTGTTCTTTCACGAGTCAAAGTCAATTCCACAAGTAAACACTCACAAATCATTTTTCAACTCAAGTTTAACTGAAAGACTTTAAAGAGTTAAAGTTGAACGTTGATCGACCGACAGTGGAACCGTTTGATGGATTTCTGTGGTTAGCGTTCGACTCATTAGATCGATGTGTTTGTTGTTCAGGACAAAGTTCACAGATTTGTCCTCCTGGATTCCTTCATTAAAATCATGGGATTATTATAGTTTTACTAGAATTATAACAAAAGGACCTTTTTTCAAACTCTTAGTTGATCAGTTCCATTTGCTTCCTGCTTCTGTTTTTCTTCAGTTTTCTGTTATTTACGTCTTTAAATGATGTTTTTCATTTGTTGAAAAGTACGAGTTGCTGGTTTAAAATGTAGTTTGTAGTAATTTCTAAGAATAACTTGAGAATTTCCTGTTTTTATTTTCAATGATGAAACAAAACACCAGACTGGAATAAAAACAAAAACTTGCAATAAAACTTTATTTAAATTCTGTACTGAATCAGAACACGTGCATCAACTGAAACACAGAAACAACATGGCGTATTTACACGCGTGTACGTAGGTGTGTGTAGTTTTAGTTTGCGTGCACAGGACAATCGCACAAACAGACATTTTGAAAACAATGTATATCGTAGAAACGCACACGTCACACCCGGTTGTCAGGTTAGCCCAGGGGTTACCATGGCAACCGATGCAGCTGATCGCCGTCTCCCTGGAAGGATCTGAACCTTCTGATTTCACTTTGTTTTTCTTACGTAGCTTCGATTAAATTGTAAAGTATAAGCAGCGAAAAATATTAAAACTGATGCTGCTTCTGTCGTCAGATGAAAAATATAGTGGTGTGGGGGGGGGGGGGGGGGGTAGTACGAGTTACAACGATACAACACAAGAAAAAAATAAACGTGTGAAACCAAAGCAGTGAAGAAGGACGGGAGGAGTAAAGACAGAAACGGAAGAGACAAGTAGGAAAGAGACGAGACTTTAAGAACCTTCCAGAGAAACAGTATCAACTAAAGAGGCCGAGCAACCAATCAAAACACAGCATTCAGGGGAAGCAGCCAATTGGCAAGCAGAGATAAGGAACAGGGAGGAGTCAGACGTCATGACTGACAGTGACGTGAGGTCCCGTTTTTAAAACACTTCGGCAGTTTCACGTTAACGTTGAAAAAGCTGATGTTCAAAAATGTAACTAATAAAAATAAAACCGTTAATATCTGATGATTATAAGATCTGTATCTCACACTTACATTAACTAACGTATCGCAATTAGGACAAATTATTACAAGATCTTTAGATCACAATTATCAGATCTGTTCTTATTTTGCAAATATTCCCGTCGCAGAACTCGTTTAATTACAGATTACTGTATCATAATATAACGTGTACGTGAATGACAATTCAATCGTATATATCTTATCATCAGGACAATTATGACTCTGAAAACTAACGGAAACCATAGTCACCATTTTAATTACATGCTGTGTGCAGGATTTAGTGACATCTAGTGGTGGTGTTGCAGATTGCAACTAACCGAATACCGCTCGCCCTTCCCCTCCGAGCGTGAAGGTGGCCTGCGAGTAACACGGAGCCCGTGTTTGGTTTGTTGATACCGGGTTACCGTGGAAACAGAATGATGCTCCTGAATCCTTCACACTGACCCGTTGTAATTATTGTTCATCGTAGTTTAATAGTTAGATTATTCTATATTTGACGTTTTGTTTATTTACTTCAGACCGTCCACCATATGGTGTTATATGATGATGTGATACTCGACTTTAAGGACCGATATAAACAAATATCAATGTCTTGTTATCAACATGTTTGATGTTTGACAGGGAGACGGTAATAAAGGAAACTAATGTTGATTAAAAATCTCAAATCAGAAACAATTGGATGAAAGAAACTGAGAACAAACGAGGGAACCTGAGCGGACGTGGACGTTGGATCTCGAGCGCTAACGGGACCAGGACGTCTCTGCAGCTTCAGTCGTCTCCAACAGAACCGAAGGATTTAAAGAAGAATCGACTTCATTGTCACGACTGCGATCGCACAAAGAAATAAAGTGAACAACATGATACTCGACTAAATTCATTGAAAACAACGTTTACAACACAAAAGGATTTTAATTCAAACAATTTACACTAAAACTCGGCCGAGAAAAACAAATCCAGCATCTTGGTTTATTTTACAGGAAATAATCCGGCCCCCGTTTCACCGCTGCTCAAACCAACTGGTGAACGTGAAGAAGAACCTGGAAGGTTTCCGACGGTCGGAAACTTCAAGCTAAATATTTAGATTCGTTTTAGTGTCGGAACTAAAACTGAAGATTTCAACGATTAAACCAATTTGATTTTGTGTCAGATACATAAATACACAGTTAAATGGTAAAAGCAACAACTTGCTGTAAATCTTATTTATGGTTTCTTTCTTTTGAAATTAATATTTTTTTAATAACTTGGTTCAAACTGTTGTAATTATTCTTATTTTTTCTGTCACGTTTTTCCTTAATTTCAAATTGTGGAAACAACTTCAAAAAGGTCAATAAATCAGTGGTTCTCCAGTTTCCCACCAGGATCAGTTTTCATAGACGGTCAGATGCTAACGGACAAACCTAGAGATTCGTACGCTCCTTTGCATTGTGGGTAAATGTACAGTTACATAAATAAACAAGGAAATGTGCCGATCGATGCTCAATCACATTGAGAGTCGTCAGGCGGCGGCGGGAGCGAATCAGTCTTTGTTACAAAAATAAACGTCTGGTATCAAAATAGACGACAATCTTTATCTCTCAGTCTCGGGAAGCTCACAGCGCCGGAGACGCCACAGAACAACCACAGCTCTACGCAGAAACCGACGGCGCCCCCGTGTGGCAGAGTGAACTTGTGGAATATACATTTTATATTTACATGTTTGGCTTTGAGCTGACGAACCGTTGTTTCTGACGCGTTCTCCTGTCGACAGCTCTGCATCGTGTTTCTATCTGAAACCAGGGAACGTGGATTCACAGCGTGTTTGGGTGATGCCGGTGGAACCTCCGGAGATTTGAAAAACACTGGTTAGGTTCAGAGAGTGGATCCGCGACCGACATGTTAAAGATCCATCCTTGATTGTCGGGGTTGAGGGTAAGTTGTTTTTGAAAAGGCAGCGTTCTGCCGCGGTAACGGACGCGTGTGGTCCAGCTGACGCACGGATGGACATGGACACAGGACCAAGCAACACTGGACGGGGATCGAACGTGACAAACACTTCCTGAACTCAGGGAGACGACCACGACAGATGAGGAGCGTCTTTGTGAGCCGAGCGGACACGACGTATATTCAAATACACAAACGATCAGTTATCGGACGATCGGTGGATTTCATCTGTGACGCCGATTGATTTAATTGGAGCAGAACTTTAAATGTAATGAAAATACACTTATTCGTAGAAGACTCGCACAAAGAAACAAAAGAACTTTTTTATCGACGTTGAGGACGTAGACAACGACTGTCATTGGACAAAACTACTCGTTCAAAATGTTAAATAAGTATTTTCTCATATTTGACCGAATACAAAGTCACAGCCGGATGTTCCATGGAGACGATGCTACGATCAACAGGTCCTTAACGTTTTGAGTGCAAACATCTGGAGGATGAAATGTGTCGCCCGGGGTTACGGATGGGATCGATGGCCGTGCAGCTCTCCACCATCATGGGACATCTCAGCACCAACGGTTTCACACAAGTTTAAAAACCTTTCATATTCCTCGTTTGCTTCTTCTACAAACTGCAGGAACCAGGTGAAGGTGGGTTTGTTTGAGACTTAGGCACCAAGAGACAACAGATACATGGACTGAGTTCTGTCCCAGTTTAACCAGGTCCATATGGAGTTCCATTACACCTACGTTAGGTCCAACCACTCCAAGGGTCCAGGAGGAGACGAAAACCAAATCAAACCAAGTCCGGGATCTACACCCAGGTTCTAAACCCAGGTTCTAAACCCAGGTTCTAGTGAGGCGCGAGTCCAACAAGGGTCCCAACAAGTTTAGTTCAACAACGTTTTGTCCAAAGAGGAACAAAACCCAGTCAAACCGTGGTGCTGCTTCTTGGTTTAGCTTCCAAACCAGAACCAGGTCCTGGACCAGGGTCAGGTCCCGTCTGGCCGACTGAGGTCCACAGTCGGAACCTGATCGGAGGGTTTTTTCAGGTTCTGGTTTGGTTCTGTCGAGCTCAGGATTTGTTCCCCGGCTGAGAGTGCTCCATAGACCCCTCCTCATCCGATAGACCGGTTTCCACGGCGATGACCAGTGATGCCACTGAGGCGCTGCTCGCCATTGGCTGATGCTCACCTGTAAAAGGGGGGGGGGGGGTTAGACTGAAGACATGATGTGATGTCACAGACCTAAGATAGGACGTAGATCACATGTTCGCTTCACATGAAGGAAGTCGTGAGAACTCATTAAATCAATCTGCTGATTTCATTGTTTTAGGAGATACAGAGAAACCAGTGGACAAGGTTTGTGTGTGTGTGTGTGTGTGTCTGTGACCTGTGTGTTACCTGTGTGTGTGTGTTACCTGTGTGTGTCTGTGACCTGTGTGTTACCTGTGTGTGTGTGTTACCTGTGTGTGTGTGTGTGTGTGTGTGTGTGTGTGTGTGTGTGTGTGTGTGTTACCTGTGTGTGTTACCTGTGTGTGTTACCTGTGTGTGTGTGTGTGTGTGTGTGTTACCTGTGTGTGTGTGTGTGTGTGTGTGTTACCTGTGTGTGTGTGTGTGTGTGTGTGTGTGTGTGTGTGTGTGTTACCTGTGTGTGTTACCTGTGTGTGTGTGTGTGTGTGTGTGTGTGTGTGTTACCTGTGTGTGTGTGTGTGTGTGTTACCTGTGTGTGTGTCGGTGGTGGCCGTCACAGGGCTGTCTCTCAGGGTGTCGGGGTCCTGGTAGTCCTGTGGGAGTCCGACCCGTCGTACACCGGGGTCCAGCACCACAGAGGAGCCGCCCTCGCTCAGTGTGCCGTCACTGGACGCCCCGGACACAACGGCCTCCAGAGCCAGGGCCCCGACTCCGCCTACTCCACCCACACCGACCCCACCAACGCCGCCAAGGACCAGGTCGTAGTCCAGCGGGAGGTCGTCCAGACAATCTGCGTTGAGCTGCAGCGGAGGAGAGACGACACGGTTAGGAAAACACAGGACATCAGGAACATGAGACATTGGTCTCCGCCCCTCGTCCATGATTCCTCTCAGACTCACAGCGATGCCCAGAGCTTTCAGGATGTTCATCTTGCACATGGGACACGTGCGATGGTCCAGCAGCCACGGATCCACGCAGCTCTTATGGAACAGATGTCTGCGGCAGGGAGAAGCAGCCGAGTCAGTTCACACAGGAAAAAGAAAAAACTGGATCAAGATCACAGCTGCTTCTAGTTTGAGCCGTTACACGAGACAAGAAAGAATCCGGATACATTATTTCTTCTTTTTAATGTCATGAAGCTTATTTTGTAATTTCATACATGACGCTCACAGAGAAACATGTGGTCACTGTCGCCACACGATCCGAAAATGTGTTTATACCATAACACACGTATCGTACAGCTCCGGAAGGCGTTTACCTGCAGGGCAGAACCCGGACCACGTCGTTGGGCTTGTAGCCCTCGATGCAGACGGCACAGTTGTCGAAGTCGGGCTCTGTCTCCTGGTCGCCCTTCCTGATGGTGCGAACCTGCAGTTTACTGATGGCCTTCTTCGCCGCATCGCCAAGACGACGCTGGAGAAAGAGGTGGAGACGACAGCGATGAGGCGGTGATGAGACAACTGTGTGTGTCTGTGTGCGTGTGCGTGTGCGTGTGCGTGTGCGTACCTGGTTCCTGTCTCGGGCGTTGGCGTATCGGAACCTCTGGATGTAGTAGAAGACAAGCCAGGCGAGCGAGATGATCATCAGCACGATGAAGGAGATGGAGACAAACACCACAGACGTCCTGCTGACGTACTTCTGCAGGTTCCTCGTCCCGATGGTGATCGTCATGGTGACCGTCACGTTGTGCTCGAGCAGCAACGCCACCTCGCGACCTTTTGGCTCCGGGATCATGATGGCGACGACCTCACCTGTACCTGAGGAGGGACAAACACAGACCAGGTGAAACATGTTATCCATCCTGTTGGGAACCACTCTGCAAACACACTGTCGACTCCTCTCACCCCAGTATCGCTCTCGACACCCACCAGGAGCTTCCATCGCCTGCTCATTGATCCAATCACAACTTCTGCTTCACTATTCTCCCCGTCGCCACGACAACCAGCTCCTCGGCCAACTTACCGGAGGAGAAACTCTAAAAATAGTCTGTTAACCCCAACGTGAAGCAGGACGAGGGGGATCTGTTTGTTTTCACCAGAGGATTTAAGGGCAGCGGTTCCCAGGTGATCCTCATGGTGGCGCTACAGAAAGACTCCATTTACACCTGGTGTCAATGTGTTCACACTCTCCAAAAGAAATTAATAAATAAATAACAGAAAGGGAAGCTGACACCAAACACTGATTTAACGTTTAATTTGATGTTTTAGTTT
Organism: Reinhardtius hippoglossoides; assembly: GCA_006182925.3. Lineage (NCBI taxonomy): Eukaryota > Metazoa > Chordata > Actinopteri > Pleuronectiformes > Pleuronectidae > Reinhardtius > Reinhardtius hippoglossoides. The sequence goes on from CM031692.1 coordinate 15,339,751, forward strand.
GGTCCATGTCCCATCTGCTAACATGGAGGAGGGGGAGTTGATGACCTACACTGCTGCCAGCCACCAGGGGGCCATTGAGATGTTTTGGCTTCACTTGTGGGAGCTGTCATGTCGTCCATCTTTATTTACCACTGAAGGAGCTCAACTCTACTGCAGAAAATCACCATCCTGCTGCTGTCCCTGAACGCATCCTCCTGCTGCTGTCCCTGAACACATCCTCCTGCTGCTGTCCCTGAACGCATCCTCCTGCTGCTGCTGTCCCTGAACGCATCCTCCTGCTGCTGCTGCTGTCCCTGAACGCATCATCCTCCTGCTGCTGTCCCTGAACGCATCATCCTCCTGCTGCTGTCCCTGAACGCATCATCCTGCTGCTGTCCCTGAACGCATCCTCCTGCTGCTGCTGTCCCTGAACGCATCCTCCTCCTGCTGCTGTCCCTGAACGCATCATCCTCCTGCTGCTGTCCCTGAACGCATCATCCTCCTGCTGCTGTCCCTGAACGCATCCTCCTCCTGCTGCTGTCCCTGAACGCATCATCCTCCTGCGGCTGTCCCTGAACGCATCATCCTCCTGCTGATGTCCCTGAACGCATCATCCTCCTGCTGCTGTCCCTGAACGCATCCTCCTCCTGCTGCTGTCCCTGAACGCATCCTCCTCCTGCTGCTGTCCCTGAACGCATCCTCCTGCTGCTGCTGTCCCTGAACGCATCATCCTGCTGCTGTCCCTGAACGCATCATCCTCCTGCTGCTGTCCCTGAACGCATCATCCTCCTGCTGCTGTCCCTGAACGCATCCTCCTCCTGCTGCTGTCCCTGAACGCATCCTCCTCCTGCTGCTGTCCCTGAACGCATCCTCCTCCTGCTGCTGTCCCTGAACGCATCATCCTCCTGCTGCTGTCCCTGAACGCATCATCCTGCTGTGTGGAGAACTTGTACCTTCGCTCCCCACGGAGGAACTTACTGCTCATTCTGACTCGTCTCCATGTTTCTGATTCAACTCTCTTCTGTCAGATGTTTGTTTACACACACACCGTTGAGCAGCTGTTGAAGGTCAGAGTTCAGTGGCTGCTGAAGTGTCCTTGAGCACAGCACTGAGGCTCCGTCCACAGGCCTGGAGAAGGAAGCAGGTCTGCTGCAGTAAAGCTCATCCACCTCCTCCATGTGAGCAGATGGGACATGGACCAAACTAAACAGGGATTCGTTAAATGAATGTTTCTCCAAGTCACTGATCATCTTTAAGGTCGATGAAGAACTTGTATCTAAATCAGTCGACGCTCGTTACCATGAATAAACTGTTTTAATTAGAGTGATTTGATCTGTTTATATTCGACAGTTCAGAGAATCAATGATTCATCTGATGAAATAAATTCAGAGAAAGTGCGACTGGTCTCTGCCTGAAACCCCCTGAGATCGATGCGTCTCTCACCAGTTGTTCTCTGAGGACCAGCAGTGAAACCTCCCTGACCTTTGACCTCAGAGCAAACCACCGGGGCAGCGGACGCCACTGAACACGAGGTGCGTTCGATTCCTTCGCCCTCGTAAAGGAGCTTCTTCTGCTCCGGTGTTTAGAGCGAGGCAGCGGATAACAATCCACCTGGAGGGTTTATTGATTTATAATCAAACAACTTGTCAAAGTGTCAAATATCTGTGATAAAATGAATTTGATTGATTTAAGTTTGATAAAAAACATTCAGACGAATCAGTAAAGAAAACATTTTAAAGAACAGTAGAAACAATGAGTTTTCATGTTTATACTTTACTTAAATCTAAGTTCTATAGGTTTGTGTTTTATTTATAGTGAAGTTTCTGCTTAAACTGTAAAATATCAAAGCTCAGTTAGATTCGTTTGTCATTAGGGGTGTGTGTGTGTGTGGGTCCAGGTGTGTGTGTGTGTGTGTGTGTGGTGTGGTCCAGGTGTGTGTGTGTGTGGTGTGTGTGTGTGTGTGTGTGTGGGTCCAGGTGTGTGTGTGTGTGTGTGTGTGTGTGTGTCCAGGTGTGTGTGTGGGTCCAGGTGTGTGTGTGTGTGTGTGTGTCCAGTGTGTGTGTGTAGTGTGTGGTGTGTGTGTGTCAGTGTGTGTGTGTCAGTGTGTGGTGGTGTGGTGGTGTCCAGCTGTGTGTGTGTGTGTGTGGTGGTGTGTGTGTGTGTGTGGTGTGTGGTGGGTCCAGTGTGTGTGGTGGTGTGGTGGTGTGTGGGTCCAGCTGTGTGGGTGGTGTGTGGGTCCAGCTGTGGGTGTGTGTGTGTGGGGTCCAGGTGTGTGTGTGTGTGGTGTGGGTGTGGTGGGGTCCAGCGGTGTGTGACCAGGTGTGTGTGGGGTCCAGCTGTGGACCAGGTGTGTGTGTGTGTGTGTGAGACCAGGTGTGTGTGTGTGGGGGGGGGGGGGGTCCAGCTGTGGAGGTGTGTGGGACCAGGTGTGGTGTGGGTAGTGGGACCAGGTGGTGTGGTGTGGACCAGGTGTGTGTGTGGGGGGGGGGGGGGTGCCAGCTGTGGACGCGTGTGTGGGACCAGGTGGTGTGTGGGTCCAGCTGTGGACCAGGTGTGTGTGTGTGTGGGTCCAGCTGTGGACCAGGTGTGTGTGGGTCCAGGTGTGGACCAGGTGTGTGTGTGTGTGTGTGTGTGTGTGTGGGTCCAGCTGTGGACCAGGTGTGTGTGTGTGGGGGTCCAGCTGTGGACCAGGTGTGTGTGTGTGGGGGGGGGGGGGGTCCAGCTGTGGACCGCGTGTGTGGGACCAGGTGTTGGTGTGTGGGACCAGCTGTGGACCAGGTGTGTGTGTGTGGGTCCAGCTGTGGACCAGGTGTGTGTGTGTGGGTCCAGGTGTGGACCAGGTGTGTGTGGGTCCAGGTGTGGACCAGGTGTGTGTGTGGGTCCAGGTGTGGACCAGGTGTGTGTGTGTGTGTGTGGGTCCAGGTGTGGACCAGGTGTGTGTGTGTGTGTGGGTCCAGGTGTGTGTGTGTGGGTCCAGGTGTGTGTGTGTGGGTCCAGGTGTGTGTGTGTGTGTGTGTGTGTCCAGGTGTGGACCAGGTGTGTGTGTGTGGGTCCAGGTGTGTACCAGGTGTGTGTGTGTGCGGGACCAGGTGTGTGCGGGACCAGGTGTGTGGGTGGGACCAGGTGTGTGGGAGGGACCTGGGAGGGACCAGGTGTGTACGGGACCAGGTGTGTACCAGGTGTGTGGGAGGGACCTGGGAGGGACCAGGTGTGTACCAGGTGTGTGCGGGACCAGGTGTGTGCGGGACCAGGTGTGTGGGTGGGACCAGGTGTGTACCAGGTGTGTGGGAGGGACCTGGGAGGGACCAGGTGTGTACCAGGTGTGTGGGAGGGACCAGGTGTGTACCAGGTGTGTGTGGGACCAGGTGTGTGTGGGACCAGGTGTGTACCAGGTGTGTGTACGGGACCAGGTGTGTGTACGGGACCAGGTGTGTGTGTACCAGGTGTGTACGGGACCAGGTGTGTACGGGACCAGGTGTGTACGGGACCAGGTGTGTACGGGACCAGGTGTGTACGGGACCAGGTGTGTACCAGGTGTGTGTGTGGGACCAGGTGTGGTGTACGGGACCAGGTGTGTGTGTACGGGACCAGGTGTGTGTGTGGGACCAGGTGTGTGTACGGGACCAGGTGTGTACCAGATGTGTGTACGGGACCAGGTGTGGCCCACGTGCCCAGGTGGACCTACCTGGATGCGGCATGGTGATGGTGTCGTTGACGTTGGCGGAGCCCACGTTGAAGATGACCACGGCGGATGCGTTGTGCGCGGCCGCGTGCCGGATCTTGTCCTTGTAGGTGCAGTTCCCTTGGGCGATGAGCGCGATCCAGGCCCCGGGCTGCGCGGGCCCGGGGAAGCGGGTGTTGGGGTCGCAGGCCTGGCGGTCGTGCGGGGCCGCGGGCAGGACCACCGCCCCCTTGGCGTCCCTCTTGGGGGAGTGCTCCCCGTAGCGGCCGCACTCCGTCTTGTCGGTGCGGAGCTCGGACGTGGCCGGGTCCACGTAGGTGATGTTGACGAAGGCGGTGTACCACTCCTCCCGCTCGGCCACGGTGAAGTCCAGGCACAGGAGGTGCACGAAGCAGAAGGACAGCAGCCAGGTGGACAGGGCCAGGCTGCGGCAGGCCGCCACCAGGGAGCCCGGGGCCATGCTGCGGCTGGATGGGTCGCAGCAGCCTCCTACTCCGCCATGTGGACCGCCGGGCCCGGGGGGTCTGGACCGGAGCGCCTCCGGTTCGGAGCTGCTTTTATTCGTCGGGTTTCTCGGTGTTTTCCGCCTCCATCCGTCACCGAGAGCGAAGCCCAGCAGCCCGGGAGATCCGCCGCGGAGCCCCGGGGACCAGGCGACCTCGGCGGGCAGAGGAGAAGCGGCGGGCGGTGGTTCCTCCTCCGGGGAGCGGGCGGAATATTCACGGTTTAACGGAGGCGACGAACCGGAGCCGCTTTGTTTTGACTGGGCCCGAGAACCAGGACCCGACTTCCGGAGGATCCTCTTCACAATAAAACCTGGTTCTCGCCACAGCCTGACATTGTAATGATAACTATCCTAAAACTAATAATAATACTTCTCATAGCTTTTATATAGAACTTTTCAAAACACAGCTACAAGATTCTTTGTGTTAGAAATGAAAAATGTAAACACAAACATTCTAGCACAGACACAGGGTTATTGTTGAGAAGAGTAATAACAAGACAAGATAATAAAACTACAAAACTATATTTAGCACTAGGAGGAAGCCCACCTATATCTAAGAGAGTTCGTTATACAACTGATATCATTCTATTTCGTTTTATTCCAAAAACATGTCTCGTAAGATCCTGAACTTGAAACCTCCGGCCACTAGGTGTCGCTGGCGTGAAATACTGAAAACATTAGATTCTCAGTGGTTTGTCATACATGACAGGAAGCAGAGTATCTTTATAACTTTAAAACATTTGATGTGTGAAAACACAAATGATCAGAATTTAACTTCCTCAGTGTTGTTTGAGTTAGACGTTAATGTCTTCCTGGTTCTTGGCGCCGCCCATCTCACTGAGGGATTGGGCTCACTTGTTGGAGTGTTTTCAAGATGGCGGCTCTCAGGTGGTTCAGGTGAGCGTCTTCACTTTCAAACAGTTTCTCCTGAGACGTCGTTCCAGAGGTTTGAGTTCGGACCTTTTTATGGTTTATTCATCGAGATAAAGAAAAAGAGATGAGAGAGCTAAAGAAGAATTCAGAGCTGATAAAGAAGGAAACTGCAGATTTAATTAAGCTTTTATAAAAATAAGATCAGTAACAGTCCCTCAAATAACACTTCAGATCAAATGAATATGTTGTTATATTTATAATCTAAGTCCTTTGGTCTTTTGATTGTAGACAAATGTTTCAAGTAATTTGAATAAATCTCATCGAGCGGTGATGAAGTTTTTCTATTATCAGTTAAATTATGTATAAAATAAAAACTGTGTTCGAGCTGTTAAATTAAAATCACGGATCATTTATAATGTGAATGACCATTCTTTTATTGTGAAGGGAAAAACCTTTCATTTCCGTTACTCAGTACGTCGCAGCTTTGAGTGTAATGATCTGGAGCAGCGCCCCCAAGCGGCCCGGCAGGAACACTGCTGTAAATCAACATAAACACGCTGCTCTTTAAATAGTTTATTTAGTTTACATAAGTTTAATTACAATGTAATACTCCATCACAAGTTATGAATGACAATGACATTAAATTAAAATTCCCAAAAAATTATGAAATTAATAAACTATACAGAAAATATTGATAATTTCTGACATTATTTCTATTATATCATCATTTATCTCTTAAATATGTTTTATAAATATTTTTTCAAAACAATTTAATAATTTCCAACAAAGATATATACATCTGATCTTTACATATGAGAAAATAAAATCGATAAAATAAAGAAAATGCAAAGAATATATTAAAATGTTTCTTGATCAAAACAGTTTCTGATGAATCAATGACTCACTTCTGTGAGATGTTACTCAAAATACTTAATGTGAACAATGCTTCATATTTCATAAACCTTGTTTTAAATCTAAATGTTCGATAACGTCTCCGTCACTAGATTCATTAAATATGTGTTTGCAGCTTTACAGAAAAATAAAAGTCAGATGATGAAGAGGAGGAAGAGGAGGAAACGTGTCACGTGGATTAAATCATGAAGGTTTGTAGACGGACAAAGATTAAACATTTAAATTTAAAATATGACACTTTCATGATGTTTATTCTTAAATGAACATGACACCATGTGTGTGTTTGGCTCATTAAAATAAAAAGTACATTCATATAAAACACAGAACTGACTTTACACAGTAAAAGCCTTTGTACAGGAAGTGGATTTGTCAGGGGGCGGAGCCGCAGCAGCCGTCAGGAGGTCGGTACAGTTTGGGGAAAGGGAGGAGCTGAACGCCGCTAAAGGCGAACTTCCTGCTGCCGACGTTCTTCAGCACGTTCTCCATCCTGCAGCCGTCCCTACACACACATAACACACACACACACACACAGGAACAATCTTTTGCTAACATGGAGTAGCATTTATGATCTATACTGCAGCCAGCCACCAGGGGGTGGCCCACCTTTATTTACAGTCTCTGGACAACAGTAGAACGAGGCTGAGGATGAGCCACAAGACGAGGAGATGAGAGGTCACCAGGAGAAACGCCACCGGATACATGTGACGTCTCGGGGCCTCGGGGGCCAAACAGAGTGGGGGCCAGGGGCCCCGCTGACCAGAGGGACACTCCCCTGGATCTGACCCTGACGGGGCATAACAGCCGAGCATCTGTCCCCAGGACAGACGAGACCTGGAGGACGAGCAGGGAGCGAGTGCATGTTAAAGAAGGAAGTTTACTGAAACTAAAACAAGATGTTTAAACCTTAAAATAAGAGAAAGGAAACTGTACAAGGAAGAAGAGAAGGAAGGAACTAGAGAAAGTGAAGGAGACGAGGAGGCGGAAGAGGATGTTGTGAAAACACACACCACACACACCTCCTCATGCAGTCCAGTGCAGTGTTGAAATGCAGCTCACTGAGTGTGTGTCGTTCTTTCAGTAACACACATTGTTCCAGAGTCACGGACATCGCCGTGCGGTCTTTAGCGCTTTTACAGCTCGTCAGACGAACGCCGCTCACTGTACGACACACCTGCACAGACACACACATAATTATTGACAGTAAATAAAGATGGAAGACTCGTCTGCACATCCTGTGCTGGATCTCCACCAGGGGGCGATGCAGCCGTCTTGTCGTCCATCTTTATGTTTCAGATTCTCACCGTAGCAGCGATCCACAGAACCTCCACATTCTTCTTCTTCCTGGTGTCGATGCTTCGTTCAAGAGACGACAACAAGTCGGACAGAGACTCGCCAGCAGCTGAGAGAGAGAGAGAGAGATCAGGTCGGTAGTGGGTCAGGTGGGTCAGGGGTGGGTCAGGTGGGTCAGGGCCGGTTAGGGTCGGTCAGGGCCGGTTAGGGTCGGTCAGGGCCGGTTAGGGTCGGTTAGGGTCGGTCAGGTGGGTCAGGGCCGGTTAGGGTGGGTCAGATGGGTCAGGGCCGGTTAGGGTGGGTCAGGGCCAGTTAGGGTGGGTCAGGGCCGGTTAGGTCGGTCCGATGGGTCAGGGCCGGTTAGGGTGGGTCAGGGCCGGTTAGGGTGGGTCAGGGCCGGTTAGGGTGGGTTAGGGTCGGTCAGGTGGATTAGGGTCGGTCAGGTGGGTTAGGGTCGGTCAGGTGGGTCAGGGCCGGTTAGGGTCGGTCAGGTGGATTAGGGTCGGTCAGGTGGGTCAGGGCCGGTTAGGGTCGGTCAGGTGGATTAGGGTCGGTCAGGTGGGTCAGGGTCGGTCAGGTGGGTCAGGGCCGGTTAGGTCGGTCCGATGGGTCAGGGCCGGTTAGGTCGGTCCGATGGGTCAGGGCCGGTCAGGTGGGTCAGGGCCGGTTAGGGTCGGTCAGGTGGGTCAGGGCCGGTTAGGGTGGGTCAGGGTGGGTCAGGGCCGGTTAGGGTGGGTCAGGTGGGTCAGGGCCGGTTAGGGTGGGTCAGGGCCGGTTAGGGTGGGTCAGGGCCGGTCAGGTGGGTCAGGGCCGGTTAGGGTGGGTCAGGGCCGGTTAGGGTGGGTCAGGGCCGGTCAGGTGGGTCAGGGCCGGTCAGGTGGGTCAGGGTCGGTTAGGTGGGTCAGGTGGGTCAGGGCCGGTTAGGTCGGTCAGGTGGGTCAGGGCCGGTTAGGGTGGGTCAGGGCCGGTTAGGGTGGGTCAGGGCCGGTCAGGGTGGGTCAGGGCCGGTTAGGTGGGTCAGGGCCGGTTAGGGTGGGTCAGGGCCGGTTAGGGTGGGTCAGGGCCGGTTAGGGTGGGTCAGGGCCGGTTAGGTCGGTCAGATGGGTCAGGGCCGGTTAGGGTGGGTCAGGGCCGGTCAGGTGGGTCAGGGTCGGTTAGGGGTCAGGGGGTAGGGGTTAGGTGGTCAGGTGGGTCAGGGCCGGTTAGGGTGGGTCAGGGCCGGTTAGGTGGGTCAGGGCCGGTTAGGGTGGGTCAGGGCCGGTTAGGGGGGGTCAGATGGGTCAGGGCCGGTCAGGTGGGTCAGGGCCGGTTAGGTCGGTCCGATGGGCCGCCGGCTTTGTCCTGCCGCACCCGGCAACTCCTGTGAAATACACAATCCTCCACAGACGCTCTACCCAGGTTTGACTCACTATGCGACTGATAATGTGAATTGACACCAATGCCGAGGGTCAAGCTGCTGGACCGAGTCACAGACCGAGTCACAGACCGAGTCACAGACCGATTCACAGACCGAGTCACAGACCGATTCACAGACCGAGTCACAGACCGAGTCACAGACCGATTCACAGACCGAGTCACAGACGATTCACAGACCGAGTCACAGACCGATTCACAGACCGATTCACAGACCGAGTCACAGACCGATTCACAGACCGAGTCACAGACCGAGTCACAGACCGATTCACAGACCGAGTCACAGACGATTCACAGACCGAGTCACAGACCGATTCACAGACCGAGTCACAGACCGATTCACAGACCGAGTCACAGACCGAGTTCACAGACCGAGTCACAGACCGAGTCACAGACCGATTCACAGACCGAGTCACAGACGATTCACAGACCGAGTCACAGACCGATTCACAGACGATTCACAGACCGATTCACAGACCGAGTCACAGACCGATTCACAGACCGAGTCACAGACCGATTCACAGACCGAGTCACAGACGATTCACAGACCGATTCACAGACCGAGTCACAGACGATTCACAGACCGATTCACAGACCGAGTCACAGACGAGTCACAGACGATCAAGACGATCACGACGATCACACGAGTCACAACGATCACGACGTTCACAGACCGATGTCACAGACGATCACGACCGATCACAGACCGATTCACAGACCGATTCCACACGACCGATTCACAGACCGAGTCACAGACCGATTCACAGACCGTCACGCTCCAGACAGGTCACAGACCGATTCACAGACCGAGTCACAGACGATTCACAGACCGAGTCACAGACCGAACGCGATTCACAGACCGAATTCACAGACCGAGTCACAGACGATTCACAGACCGAGTCACAGACCGATTCACACGACCATCAGACGTCCAGACCGAGTCACAGACCGATTCACAGACCGGATCACAGACCGAGTCACAGACCGATCACAGACCGAGTCACAGACCGATTCACAGACCGATCACAGACCGATTCACGTCAAGACCGAGTCACAGACCGATTCACAGACCGAGTCACGACCGACGATCACAGACCGAGTCACAGACCGATCACAGACCGATTCACAGACGAGTCACAGACGATTCACAGACCGAGTCACAGACCGTAAGAGATTCACAGACCGATTTACAGACGATTCACAGACGATTCACAGACGATTCACAGACCGATCACAGACCGATTCACAGACCGATCACAGACCGATTCACAGACCGATCACAGACGTCACAGACGATTCACAGACCGATTCACAGACCGATTCACAGACCGAGTCACGACGATTCACACGACGACCGATTCACAGACGATTCACAGACCGATCACAGACCGATCACAGCGATCACGAGTCACAGACCGATCACAGACGCACAGACGATTCACAGACCGATTCACAGACCGAGTCACAGACCGATTCACAGACCGATTCACAGACGATTCACAGACGATTCACAGACCGATTCACAGACCGATTCACAGACCGATTCACAGACCGAGTCACAGACCGAGTCACAGACCGATTCACAGACCGAGTCACAGACGATTCACAGACGAGTCACAGACCGATTCACAGACCGAGTCACAGACCGATTCACAGACCGATCACAGACCGATTCACAAGACCGAGTCACAGACCGATTCACAGACCGAGTCACAGACCGATTCACAGACCGAGTCACAGACCCATTCACAGACGATCACGAACCGTCACAGACCGATTCACAGACCGATGCACCAGACCGATTCACAGACCGAGTCACAGACCGATCACAGACCGAGTCACAGACCGATTCACAGACCGATTCACAGACCGAGTTCACAGACCGAGTCACAGACCGATTACACAGACACGAGTCACAGAACCGATTCACAGACCGATTCACAGACCGATTCACAGACCGATTCACAGACCGAGTCACAGACCGATTCACAGACCGAGTCACAGACCGTCACGACTCGATCACAGACCGATCACAGACGATTCACAGACGATCACGAGTCACAGACCGATCACAGACCGATTCACAGACCGAGTCACAGACCGATTCACAGACCACAGAGTCACAGACCGATTCACAACCGAGTCACAGACCGATCACAGACCGATCACAGAGACAGACACAGACCGATCACAGACCGATCACAGACCGATTCCAGAACAAAGCACAGACGATTCCAACGATCACAGACCGATTCACGACTCACAGACCGATTCACAGACCGAGTCACAGACCGATCACAGACCGATCACAGAAGATCCGATCACAGACGATTCACAGCGACCGAGTCACAGACGATCACACGATCACAGACGTTCACAGACCGAGTCACAGACCGATTCACAACCGAGTACCGATTCACAGACGATTCACAGATCACAGACATACAGACGTTCACAGACCGATTCACAGACCGAGTACAGACGATTCACAGACCGATGTCACGCCGATTACACGTACCGAGTCACAGACGATTCCAGACCGATTCACAGACCGAGTCTCACAGACCGATTAAGACGATTCCAGACCATTCACAGACCGATCACGACTCGACACAGACGTCACAGACCGATTCACAGAGACCGAGTCACAACCGCCAGCCGATTCACAGACCGATTCACAGCAGCACGACCGATTCATCAGACCGAGTCACAGACCGATTCCAGACCGAGTCACAACCCATACCGATGTCACAGACCGAGTCACAGACCCATTCAACACCGATTCACAGACTCGAGTTCACAGACCCGAGTCACAGACGTTCACAGACCGAGTCACAGACCGATCACGCGATCACAGACCGATTCACAGACCGATCACAGACCGATTCACAGACCGAGTCACAGACCGATTCACAGACCGAGTCACAGACCGATTCACAGACGATTGCCATCACAGACCGATTCACAGACGATCCAGACCGATTCACAGACCGAGTCACAGACCGATTCACAGACCGATCACAGACCGATTCACAGACCGAGTCACAGACCGATTCACAGACGATTCACGCGATTCACAGACCGTTCACAGACCGATCACGACCGATCCAGACCGCATTCAGATTCACAGACCGATTCACAGACCGAGTCACAGACCGAGTCACAGACCGATTCACAGACCGATTCACAGCCATCACAGACCGATTCACAGACCGATCCACAGACGATTCACAGACCGATTCACAGACCGATTCACAGACGATTCACAGACCGATTCACAGACCGAGTCACAGACCGATTCACAGACCGATTCACAGACCGAGTCACAGACCGATTCACAGACCGAGTCACAGACCGATTCACAGACCGAGTCACAGACCGATTCACAGACCGAGTCACAGACCGATTCACCAGACGATTCACAGACGATTCACAGACCGATTCACAGACGTACCCGATCACAGACCGATTCACAGACGAGTCACAGACGATTCACAGACCGAGTCACAGACCGTCACAGACCGAGTCACAGACGATCACAGACCGTTCACAGACAGATTCACAGACCGAGTCACAGACCGTTCACAGACCGAGTCACAGACAGATTCACAGAGTACAGACCGATTCACAGACGATCCACGATTCACAGACGATTTCACAGACGAGTCCAAGACCGAGTCACAGACAGATTCACAGACGGATTCACAGACCGAGTCACAGACCGATTCACAGACCGAGTCACAGACCGAGTCACAGACCGAGTCACAGACCCTAACCCGGGGACGGACTAGGTTCTGACGAATGGTGACAGCAACGGTGATGGGATTGTCGGTGTGGGCGGAGCTACACACAACAGACAGTCGTACCCATGTGAGGCAGCTGGTCCCTCAGGGTCTGACAGTAAAGTCTCAGACGCTCACAGTTCTGCTGATTCACTGTGTCCTGCAGCGAGCGGTCCCCGAACCTGACCACAGAGACACACACAGAGACACACACAGAGACACACACAGACACACACAGAGACACACACAGACACACACAGAGACACACAGAGACACACACAGAGACACACAGAGACACACACAGAGACACACACAGAGACACACACAGAGACACACACAGAGACACACACAGAGACACACAGAGACACACACAGAGACACACACAGAGACACACACAGACACACACAGAGACACACACAGACACACACAGAGACACACACTCTCAATATTCCTGAAACAAATTGCTTTGTTCAAATGATTTGATTGTTTTGTGTGTGTGTGTGGTTTTGTGTGTGTGTGTGTGTGTGTGTGTGTGTGTGTGTGTGTGTGTGTGTGTGTGTGTGTGTGTGTGTGTGTGTGTGTGTGTGTGTGTGCGTGTGCGTGTGTGTGTGTGGTTGTTACCTCTCAGCCAGACTCTGCTGCTGGTTGATCCCGATGTTAAACAGAACCGGATGGACCCGTATCAAACCCCCCTCTTTTAGTTCCCGTGGCAACAGGCCGAACATCTCCGGGGTCAACTGGACCTCGACAACAAAACTGCCCCTGGTTGAAGGACACACCCCCTGTTAGCGTGTAGTGTGTGTGTGTTAGCGTGTAGTGTGTGTGTTAGCGTGTAGTGTGTGTGTGTGTGTGTTTGGCTTCCCACCATGTACCGCTGAGTGTTGGTAGCAGGTCGTCCGGTTGCTCCGTGTGAGCCTCGGTGACGGTGAACGCCACTTGGCTCAGATCGGACACACCCACTTCCATGTCCTCCAGCATCCCCAGCTCGTCACCTGACGCACACACAGGTGCAGCAGGTTAGAGTGTGTGTGTGTGTGTGTGTGTGTGTGTGTGTGTGTGCGTGTGCGTGTACCATAGGTGCTGAGCAGACTTTCAAACTGAGCCAGGATTCCGACGGAGTGGAGCTGCCGCAGGAAGTCGGGATCTTCCAGACCGACGTTCAGCTTCAATGTGAAACCACACACGAGCGCAGAGAGCTGAGAGTGAGGAGAGAGACACCTGTCAATCAAACATGTCTCTCACTGTGAGCCTCAGAGCAGGGGTGCACCTTTAGCCACACCCACTGTGTGATGTCACAGCATTACAGGTGAAACTCAACCAACAGGAGACAGAAGCAAAGACACTTTAACTTTCCTTGCATTTCATTAGTTTTCCACTAGGGGTCAGAAGAACTTGACATGTCACTCATTCCCTGTCATTTGATCACAGCTGCCAGAGAGTTGTGTTTGTGTCCACATGATAAATCCAAACATCGTATTCACCCTCTTTTAACTTCGAGTATGTAGAGATGGGGTAAAACCCAAACGAGCAGCTAAGAACAGAACCCGACCCATTTATTGTGTTGGCTGATAAAACCCAGATATGAGGCGTTAGCACGAAGGTTATGAAAACTTCTATTTTCACAGAATAAAAACAGTTTATTATCTCAATAAAGTTGATGGTTAAACTCTAAAATATCAAACCTCAGTTACATTTATTTGTCGTAACGGTTTGATGACGAGGTTGTAGGATTTTCCCAAACATCGATATCGGCCATATTTGATTTTAGAGACTTACATTAATCTTTAATAATAGTTATTCTCATCTCCGTGTTTTCATCATCACGCTGCTCTCACCGCCTGGCTGAAGACGGCGTGGCGTCTCTGGACGATCTGTGCGGGCCCCTGGTCGACAGTCGGGGCCACAGCACCCTGCAGGACCACAAAGGTCATGGCAGCTCGCGCCTTCGCCACAGCCTCGCGCACACAATCCCTGAGAGTGACCACCAGAGGGAGCAGCTGCTCCTGCCAGGAGAACGCAGTGGAGGAGGAGGAGGAGGAGGAGGCTGGAGGAGGAAGACAGCTTCATCACTACGTGAAACTTTTGACGGAAGTTGTTTGTAAATTGACCGATGATGATGATGTGTTAACGTCTCACCGCTGCTGTGAGCATTTGTCGGTGACTCCTGCTGCTCTGCTGACGTCACCTCCAGGTGGCGCTGCTCCCGCCCCTGCAGCCGGGCGACCATGGCGATGATGCAGTTCAGGCTCATGGCGACGTTCGCCCACGCCCTGTCCTACAGACACACACACACACACACACACACACATAACAACCGCAGCAGGATCAATCGGACTAAATGGAGATTAGGTTTTACAAGCACACAACTTGCCCACTCCTCCTCGTCGTACGCCACGTCACGTCGGACGGCGTCCTGCTGACCAATGGAAGACGGCCCTTCCCTATTGGCTGAGCTTTCACAGAGCATTCCGTTGCTGTGGACATGGCTGCTGCTACAGTTGGCGGTGACCTGGTTGTGAATCTCCGACAGAGCGATTTTCACCAGCTCGTCTTGGAGAGCGTGGACAAACTGCTCCGTCTGAACGAAGATGAAGATGAGATTAAATTCCCCAACAACTCGCTCACTTCCTGTTTCCTGAGTTTCTTCACCTGTCGACGAAGGCCGTCCAGCACCTGCTGCAGACGAGCGGCGTTCAGCTCCAGAGAGACGGCGAGCAGCTCCTCAGCGCAGCCGAAGACCAGAGGCTGAAGCTGGGCCACGCTGGTCAGCAGCTCCCTGGCTCTGGAGCTCTCGTCCTGAGAGTACGACCCGGAGCTGGAGAGAGAAGTCGGGGGGTCACACTCCTGAAGAGTAACTGATCTACTGGAAACCTGGCTCCAGATTCATGGATGGGTTAGAGTTAGTATCTCCCTATTTCAGTAAATGATCAGTCGATAAATTAATACTTTTTTATATATAAATTAAATCGTCAAGATTAATCTCAAATTATGTGAATAATTAATTAGAACATGTAAATTTGAC
>CM031692.1:15360208-15377708 GCA_006182925.3 Reinhardtius hippoglossoides
GACAGTGAAACAGGACAGGGACAGTGAAACAGAGTGAAACAGGACAGGGGACAGTGAAACAGGACAGAGGACAGTGAAACAGGACAGGGACAGTGAAACAGGACAGAGGACAGTGAAACAGGACAGGGACAGTGAAACAGGACAGGGGACAGTGAAACAGGACAGGGGACAGTGAAACAGGACAGGGGACAGTGAAACAGGACAGGACAGTGAAACAGGACAGGGACAGTGAAAAGACAGGGACAGTGAAAGACAGGAAACAGGACAGGGACAGTGAAACAGGACAGTGAAACAGGACAGGAGGACAGTGAAAAAGGACAGTGAAACAGGACAGGGGACAGTGAAACAGGACAGGGGACAGTGAAACAGGACAGAGGACAGTGAAACAGGACAGGGGACAGTGAAACAGGACAGGGGACAGTGAAAAAGGACAGTGAAACAGGACAGGGGACAGTGAAACAGGACAGGGGACAGTGAAAAAGGACAGTGAAACAGGACAGGGGACAGTGATCCACAGAAGAATCTTCCTGTAAAATGAATGGACCTCTGACCTCTGACCTCCTCTCTCTTCAACATTAGTAGAAGGGAACATAGAGAAGCGTCCGGTCCAATGAAGGAGTGTGAGGTGAAGAGTGTCATCAGATGAGCCTCCTCCTCTTCATCAGGATGATTCAGTCAGTGAGGATGAAGACGATAGAGAGTGAGAGCGTCCAGTGAACCAGGACCAGGAAGTGTCTAAATCATCCTTCAGTCCTTGACAACACAAAGAGTCGTCTCCTCTGTGGTCTCCTCTGCTGCTCGTCCCTCTGCTCCCTCCTCCTCCTCCTCCTCCTCCTCCTCCTCCTCCTCTCCTCGTTGTCATCGCCGACAGGATTAAAAACGCACGGCCTCATGGGAAACATGCAGATTAGCGGAGCGGCGGTCGAGTTTGGCCGAAAGAGACGAAAACAAAAATGTATCTGTCATCACTCTTTGGTTCAGTCCTCGATTTACCCTCCTGTGTGTGTGTGTGTGTGTGTGTGTGTGTGTGTGTGTGTGTGTGTGTGTGTGTGTGTGTGTGTGTGTGTGTGTGTGTGTGTGTGTGTGTGTGTGTGTGTGTGTGTGTGTGTGTGTACATAAGAGGATTAGTGCAAAGAATATGAACATGTGTAATACCAGAGGTGGAAGCTTTCCAACACACACACACACAGAGACGCTTGTCGTCACCGTAAAACACACACAGTTGTGTTTCCATGACTTCAGAGGACATTACTTTCATGTCCCTTCAACTTTTTCCTTTAAATCCGAGGCTCCGCCCACACCGTGTTAAAACTCATCACTGTTGCTACGGCTACACGAGGCGGAGACTTGTGTAAACGCTGCTGGACTCGTTTCAGTTTGAAAACTACGATGATGCAGACGCCCACGTTCTCTTCCTGATTGGTTCTTATCAGTCACATGACTCGACTTCCAGCGGTGAATACAAAGTGATGTGTGTCTGTAGGTGATGAGCCAGGAGACACACACACACACACACACACACACACACACACACACACACACACACACACACACACACACACACACACACACATCGTCGTCATCAGGAAGCTTCTTAACGTCACATCCTCCACCTGCCGATTCCTGTAAACATACTTTATTTAGCTTTATTATTCATAGACTTTATTATTTATAAACAGTTCTATTGATATACTTTATTATTTATATTTATTATTTTATATTGACTGTATTATTTATATACTTAACTCAACTTCCAGGTTCTTGTGGGTGGAGGTCAGGTGACACAGTGGATGTGTCTATCTCTGATTGGTTGGAGAACAACTGGGCGAGTTAGTGTGCACACATCTCTCTCTCTCTGTCACCTGAGCAGGTGTGGCTGATCAGGAGGGCACAGGAAGCAAATCCATTTTCAAAATAAAATGGGAGCTGTGTCTTGGATTGGATTGGATTGGACAATGTCTTGGATTCAGTTTAGACTTATTGATTAAATGCTTTTACTGTGAAGGTAAAGTTCCAGAAGTGCAGACTTCCTGTTGAAAGTGAAAGTTTGTATTCAAGATACGAATTCACCTGTTCACGATGAAAAGGTTTCACGTGTTCGTGGTCGTCTGCTCGGTAAGAAAATACGCTAACAGGTGAGGAGGAGGAGGGAGGAGGGAGGAGGTGAGGAGGAGGGAGGAGGTGAGGAGGTGAGGTGAGGTGAGGTGTGAGGAGGTGAGGAGGTGAGGTGGGAGGAGGTGAGGTGGGAGGAGGTGAGGTTGGAGGTGAGGAGGTGAGGAGGTGAGGAGGGAGGAGGTGAGGAGGAGGTGAGGAGGTGAGGGGTGAGGAGGGAGAGGGAGGGGGAGGAGGTGAGGGGGGTGAGGAGTGAAGGAGGTCAAGGTACGAATCACTGTTCACGATGAAAAGGTTTCACGTGTTCGTGGTCGGCTGCTCGGTAAGAAAATACGCTAACAGGTGAGGAGGAGGGAGGAGGGAGGAGGTGAGGGGAGGAGGTGAGGAGTGGGTGAGGAGGAGGAGGTGAGGAGGTAGGGAGGAGGTGAGGGAGGAGGAGGGTGAGTGGGAGGAGGTGAGGAGGTGAACAGGGGAGGAGGGAGGAGGTGAACAGGTGAGGAGGAGGAGGGAGGAGGTGAGGAGGAGGGAGGAGGTGAGGAGGTGAGGTGTGAGGAGGTGAGGAGGTGAGGTGGGAGGAGGTGAGGAGGGAGGTGGGAGGAGGTGAGGAAGGGAGGAGGAGGAGGTGAGGTGGGGAGGTGAGGTGGGAGGAGGTGAGGTGGGGAGGTGGGAGGAGGTGAACATGGGAGGAGGGAGGAGGTGAACATGGGAGGAGGGAGGAGGTGAACATGGGAGGAGGGAGGACGTGAACAGGGGAGGAGGGAGGACGTGAACAGGGGAGGAGGGAGGAGGTGAACAGGGGAGGAGGGAGGAGGTGAACAGGGGAGGAGGGAGGAGGTGAACAGGGGAGGAGGGAGGAGGTGAACAGGGGAGGAGGGAGGAGGTGAACAGGGGAGGAGGGAGGACGGTGAACAGGGGAGGAGGGAGGAGGTGAACAGGGGAGGAGGAGGGAGAGGTGAACAGGGGAGGAGGGAGGAGGTGAACAGGGGAGGAGGGAGGAGGTGAACAGGGGAGGAGGGAGGAGGTGAACAGGGGAGGAGGGAGGAGGTGAACAGGGGAGGAGGGAGGAGGTGAACAGGGAGGAGGGAGGAGTGAACAGGGAGGAGGGAGGAGGTGAACAGGGGAGGGAGGGAGGAGGTGAACAGGGGAGGAGGGAGGAGGGAGGAGGTGAAGGGGGAGGGGGAGGTGAACAGGGGAGGAGGGAGGAGGTGAACAGGAGGAGGAGGGAGGGAGGGACGTGAACAGGGGAGGAGGGAGGAGGTGAACAGGGGAGGAGGGAGGAGGTGAACAGGGAGAGGGAGGTGAAGGGGTGAACAGGGGAGGAGGGAACAGGGGAGGAGGGAGGAGGTGAACAGGGGAGGAGGGAGGAGGTGAACAGGGGAGGAGGGAGGAGGTGAACAGGGAGGAGGGAGGACGTGAACAGGGGAGGAGGGAGGACGTGAACAGGGGAGGAGGGAGGAGGTGAACAGGGGAGGAGGGAGGAGTGAACAGGGGAGGAGGGGAGGAGGTGAACAGGGGAGGAGGGAGGACGTGAACAGGGGAGGAGGGAGGAGGTGAACAGGGGAGGAGGTGAACAGGTGAGGAGGGAGGACGTGAACATGGGAGGAGGGAGGACGTGAACAGGGGAGGAGGGAGGAGGGAGGAGGTGAACAGGGGAGGACGTGAACAGGGGAGGAGGGAGGAGGTGAACAGGGGAGGAGGTGAACAGGGGAAGGGGAGGAGGTGAACAGGGGAGGAGGGAGGAGGTGAACAGGGGAGGAGGGAGGAGGAGCAGTTTCCTAGAGATGGGTGGATGATGTCTTGTGTCTGTGTCCTCCCAGTTTCCCAGCATGCCTTGTGTGTGGAGGTGTATGAGGGGGCGGAGTCTGTCCTGCTGCCCTGCTCCCGTAGTGTCTCTCAGGCTGATGGAGTTTTGTGGAAGCGCAGCAGCTCCATCGTTCACGCTCGGAAGCAGAGCGGCGACGACCTGGGGCAACAGGACCAGCGATACGTCAACCGCACATCGATGAGGAGCGACGCTCCGCGGAGCGGGAACCTCAGCCTCCTCCTGACCAAACCCTCCGTCAGCGACAGCGACAACTACACCTGCATTGCCCGACACAAGGGACAAGACCTGAACCGTACATTGGTTCCACTGATGGTCAGAGCTCCTGTAGAAGGGTCAGAGGTCACAGGTGTATACACGTCAGAGTAATGTGTAATCTTTTTCATTTGACTTTCTTTTAATTAAATTTGAATTGTTGTTGTCGACTGTAGAATCATGTCAGTTTGGGTCGTTCCCCTGTTTGTTCTCCCCACTGTTCTCGCCACTGTTCTCGGCATCATCATCTTCTGTTATTGGAAAAAGAGAAGAGACAGAGAAGGTAGGTCGATTTACCCTCGTGTGTGTGTGTGTGTGTGTGTGTGTGTGTGTGTGTGTGTGTGTGTGTGTGTGTGTGTGTGTGTGTGTGTGTGTGTGTGTGTGTGTGTGTGTGTGTGTGTGTGTGTGTGTGTGTGTGTGTGTGTGTGTGTGTGTGTGTGTACTTCCTCAGGTCTGTTGGTGATGGGTGACACCCTCTGGTGGTTTCAGTTAGTTCACAACAGTTGACACAACATAGGAACAGTTGTTGTGGTACCCGATGGGGGGGCAGTCATGATCGTCAACGGGGGGGGGGGGGGGGGTTGTGAACATGTGGGGCCTGACCGCCTGACGAGAGGCAGGAAGTTGTTGGCCCAGTCCCTCACTTCGGGTGAAGCATGAGAAGCTTCGTGGTCACACTTACTGTCAGCTAACCTCAGCATGATAGTTACGTGTCGGTGGAAAGACGGAGCCGTCTGTCCGCACTCTGTATCTGTGCTCGTTTTCTGAAGGCTTACAGATACAGACCAACGATTCACACGGCCTGGGAGCTGGTCCTGCAGGGGAGGCTGCTCAGGTCCACTGGGTCCAGGAAAACTCTTCAGCTGCTGGTTGAAGGGGTTGAAGATTAGTCTCAGGGCAGAGTAAGGTTACTGATAAGTGATTCTGACCTTTGTCAGACCGAACAAGTCTTGAGGACCCTTGGCCTCAGTTTGCTGAGCTCCTCAGCAGGCCATTACATTTGGGAAGTCTACATGGGCGAGCCATGTTGTTCACCACCAGAAGCTCCTTCTCGCTCCAAGGTGAGGATTTAGTGTTGAGACTCAGGATGGTTTCAGGCTCCTGCTACTCAGCAGGAGTTCCTGTTGTTGGATGGTTGTGTGTCTTGGTTTCCCTGACACCCAGGGGATCACTGATCTGGTCTTCATCGCAGCAGTTATTCTGGTCTGTGGAGACATCAGAACTGGAACTTAATGTCCAGCTGTTTCATCTCAAACTCTACATTTAACTTGTAGTAATGTGACATACTGATGTGACATTTGACAAAGTAGTAGAGAGACTTGTATTGTAATTGTTTTTTCCTTGTGTGGTGTTGAACGTGTCTTTTTAGGTCGACACGAGTCATCCAACCAGGTGAACCTGGATCCACTCTCCACTTCAGGTCCCGTCCCCTCATTAATACACAAAACTCAAAACATTGAACTGATGAAAAATGTGCTGCTGCTGACGTCGTGTTTTTATCCTCTCAGTTCAACAGGTGGAGGTGGAATCAGGGGCGGAGTCTGTCCAGCTGCCCTTCGAAACCTCAGACAACCTGTCTGAAGGCGACACAGTGGAGTGGATGGCCGGAAGCGACATGAAGGTCCACGTGTATCAGAACATGTCAGATCAGCACCAGGATTACAGAGGCAGAACCCACATGAGTGAAGACCCCCTGAGAACCGGTGACCTCAGTCTGACCCTGAGACACCCCACAGTCAGAGACAGCAACACCTACAGCTGCACCATCAGCAGGGACGGACAAGTCCTGGGGAGAAAACAAGTGGAGCTACAGGTCAAAGGTCAGTGCTGCAGACACAGGTCAAAGGTCAAAGGTCGGTGCTGCAGACACAGTGAGACGGGGTTCTTGACTGATGTTGAACATGTGTTTTATACACTTTGTGGAACTGCTACTCCAAATCTGTTTATATCCAACTTGTAATCAGATTTAAGTCTGCACAGAAAAAAGAGAAGAAATATATATTTTTAAATAAGATCCAAACACATTTAGATGTTGAAATTAAATTTAATTAAGGGCTCGTTCACACTTTGTTTGTTTCAGAGCCTCAGGCTCTTCAGTTAGGGTTAGGGGTTAGGGTAAGGTTCCTCAGAGCAGAAGAGGGTTCTGGGTCTGGATCAAACTGAACCATGGTTCTGTTGGTTTGCAGTGAAAACTCTTTGTTGGTTAGTTTGGACTTTTGGACCAATCACAGGAAGTAGAGACAGAATTAAACAGAAGAAGAAGAAGAAGAGGAAGCAGCTGCAGTCTTCACGAGGACGTTCATTTGGTGCATTTGAACAAGTGTTGAGTACTGTAGTACTGTAGTACTGTGGAGTACTGTGGAGTACTGTCGTACTGTGGAGTACTGTAGTACTGTGGAGTACTGTAGTACTGTGGAGTCCTGTCGTACTGTGTAGTACTGTAGTACTGGAGTACTGTGGAGTACTGTCGTGCTGTGTAGTACTGTAGTACTGTGGAGTACTGTCGTACTGTAGTACTGTAGTACTGTGGAGTACTGTCGTACTGTGGAGTACTGTAGTACTGTAGTACTGTCGTACTGTGGAAGTATGAGTACTGGAAAGTACGTAGTACTGTAGTACTGTGGAGTACTGTCGTACTGTGGAGTACTGTAGTACTGTCGTACTGTGGAGTACTGTCGTACTGTGGAGTACTGTAGTACTGTAGTACTGTAGTACTGTGGAGTACTGTCGTACTGTGGAGTACTGTCGTACTGTGGAGTACTGTAGTACTGTCGTACTGTGGAGTACTGTAGTACTGTGGAGTACTGTAGTACTGTGGAGTACTGTGGAGTACTGTCGTACTGTGGAGTACTGTAGTACTGTGGAGTACTGTAGTACTGTGGAGTACTGCACCTGAAGGTGCTGACGCTGCAAGTGTATGTTCATGATGTTACCATGGCAATCAAGTGAAGCGCTTCATTCATGTTCTCCATTCAAACAGAAAGACTATTCCCCCCCAACTGACAACAAGCCCAGGTCAGACGCCGTCTGCAAACCAATCAGAGTCAAGTACAGGTAGACTCCGCCCACGTAGGTGATGACGACAGGACGTACGTTTGTCAGACGAAATTCTTTAGTCCCTAAATTACAATGTGAAACCAGAACTAGCAGATCAAAGGAAACTATGAAGCAACACATGAAGCCTCAGACTTATTTCTATAGATGTGTCTCTCTGCGAACACTCTGACCAAACACATCCGATTTCAACCGTCTTTTACTCCCTCGCAACACGACACAGGACAAATCCAGAACCATCATGTGACTGTTTGTGACCAGAGCAACTGAAGAGACCTGAACTGATACTTCACCGATGGTCAACCTCCATTTCTCTCACTTCCACGTTGGAAAGCCACATCAGCAGTTTACCTATGTCATCACCTCAGCAACAAATACAGGCTGCACCCACAGAACTGATCTGATCACTTCCACGTAACAACTTCTAAATTCAGTTCCATTTGTTTTGATGGAAACAAATATCTGTATATTCACAGTAGCATTTGTAGCACTGATCATCTCCAACACCTGGGTTTGGTTTCCAGATCTCTGTCCCCTCTCACCCTCTGGTCTTCAGCTTTCTCTTCAACTCAGTCATCTGCATTGCTGACGTTGTGCTTTTTATCCTCTCAGTTCAACAGGTGGAGGTGGAATCAGGGGCGGAGTCTGTCCAGCTGCCCTTCGAAACCTCAGCCGACCTGTCTGAAGGCGACAAAGTGGAGTGGATGGCCGGAAGCGACATGAAGGTCCACGTGTATCAGAACATGCCAGATCAGCCTGAAGAACAGCACCAGAATTACAGAGGCAGAACCCACATGAGTGAAGACCCCCTGAGAACCGGTGACCTCAGTCTGACCCTGAGACACCCCACAGTCAGAGACAGCAACACCTACAGCTGCACCATCAGCAGGGACGGACAAGTCCTGGGCAGAAAACAAGTGGAGCTACAGGTCAAAGGTCAGTGCTGCAGACACAGGTCAAAGGTAAAAGGTCAGTGCTGCAGATGCAGGTCTGTACAGCTGACTGTGTGGTTTGCTGTCCTCTCAGCCCTAAAGGTGGAGGTGGATTCAGGGGCGGAGTTTGTCCAGCTGCCCTTCAAAACCACAGCGGACCTTAAGGACTCATCCTTGAGATGGTTGCTTGATGATCCTAAACAATCAAAAACAGTCCATGTTTTTTGTATCGACCCATGATCTGCCTGAAGAACAGCACCAGGATTACAGAGGTCGAACACAGATGAGTGAAGACCCCCTGACAACCGGTGACCTCAGTCTGACCCTGAGACACCCCACAGTCAGAGACAGCAACACCTACAGCTGCAGGGTGTTTTATCAGGGACTCTATTTCCTGTGTGAGAAAACTGTGCAGCTTGAGGTCAAAGGTCAGAGTTTGTCTCTTGTTGTTGGTTTGTGTTTGTCTTATTGTCCTCTGTCTCATTGTCCTCCGTCTCCTCTGCAGATGGAATCCTGGGCGAAGATGAAACGATCAACAATAGAAGAAGCAGTTTCACTGATCCAACTCCTCTGATGGCGGATCAATCTGATCAATGAATTTGATCTGCCTGTTGTTAATCTGATTTCTGTCTCGTCAAGTTTATTCTTTTCCTTCTCCGAGTCCAG
Source organism: Reinhardtius hippoglossoides (assembly GCA_006182925.3). Taxonomy (NCBI): domain Eukaryota; kingdom Metazoa; phylum Chordata; class Actinopteri; order Pleuronectiformes; family Pleuronectidae; genus Reinhardtius; species Reinhardtius hippoglossoides. Next base: position 15,369,050 of record CM031692.1, read on the forward strand.
AGCTGTAGGATCCAGATCTGTTACCACTGCTGAGCTATTATCAATACCTGTGGTTGTTGTTGTGACCTGGTGCTGTTGTAATGAATAATATTATTACCTCACTGTCTTCTGGTCATAACTTCATATTCATACATTGCTGAATGTTTGGAACAAATTCATGCCACGAGTTAGTAAGGTGTGACAACGAGGACTCCTCCCTGACCAGGAGTGGTCAGATGGAGATGTTGGTGGACGTGGGCCAGCGGCTCACAGTCCCATCACATACTGTCACTAAGATCTGACCTGATGCTCTGGTCCAACACCCTGCTCCTCGTCTACTTGGTAGAACTGACAGAACCCTGTGAGGATAATGCTGATGAATAAGAGGAAAAGGCTGCGATGGGACATAGTTGGACCTGTGGAGGTCGGCTGCAGGAGTTTCATTCCAACATCCACCATCAGGTTGCTCAAAGATCTGGGCTCCACGGACAGGTCCTGCTCCAGACCATGACAGAGACATCACACACTGCAGCCAACGGCTCTGGATCAGGAGGACAGATCCCAACTGGGCCCCAGGATGCTAGAGACATGCACCCAGATCAACCTGTGGGGGGGGGGGGGGGGGGCGGCCTCAGAAGAGGGTGTCTGGTGATTAAAAGGCCGAAACACCTGAGGACACTAATGTTCACAACTGAAGACATGTCCCGAACATCGCTGGTCACGTAACATCCGATTACATCAACTAGCGGGAGGCATTAATTAGTGTGGCTGAATATACATTACGTATTCTCCATCTTGTCCTATGTTCTAAAATGGGACAGTGTTTATTTTAAAAAGACATAGAGGTAACGATGTCTGATCTACTGAGCGGCCACATGGTTTTCATAGTACTTTCATAGTGCTGCCATACAAGCCAGTCACATTTACCTTTAGCCTCAGGTACCCTCATCCTGTATCGTTGATTACAAGGTCAGAACACCTGATGACGCTAAGGTGCACAGCTGAAGTTATGTCCCTAACATCCGCTGGTGGCTGCTAACGCCTGCTTACGCCTGCTAACGCCTGCAAACGCCTGCTAACGCCTGCTTACGCCTGCAAACGCCTGCTTACGCCTGCTAACGCCTGCAAACGCCTGCTAACGCCTGCTTACGCCTGCAAACGCCTGCTAACGCCTGCTTACGCCTGCAAACGCCTGCTTACGCCTGCAAACGCCTGCAAACGCCTGCTTACGCCTGCTAACGCCTGCAAACGCCTGCTTACGCCTGCTAACGCCTGCTAACGCCTGCTTACGCCTGCAAACGCCTGCTTACGCCTGCTAACGCCTGCAAACGCCTGCTAACGCCTGCTTACGCCTGCAAACGCCTGCTAACGCCTGCTTACGCCTGCAAACGCCTGCTTACGCCTGCAAACGCCTGCAAACGCCTGCTTACGCCTGCTAACGCCTGCAAACGCCTGCTTACGCCTGCTAACGCCTGCTAACGCCTGCTTACGCCTGCAAACGCCTGCTTACGCCTGCTAACGCCTGCAAACGCCTGCTAACGCCTTTACGCCTGCAAACGCCTGCTAACGCCTGCTTACGCCTGCAAACGCCTGCTTCGCCTGCAAACGCCTGCAAAGCCTGCTTACGCCTGCTAACGCCTGCAAACGCCTGCTACGCCTGCACGCCTGCTTACGCCTGCTAACGCTGCAAAGCTGTTACGCCTGCTAACGCCTGCTTACGCCTGCTAACGCTGCTTACGCTGCTAACGCTGCTAACGCCTGCAAACGCTGCAAACGCCTGCTTACGCCTGCTAACGCCTGCAAACGCCTGCAAAGCCTGCAAACGCCTGTAACGCCTGCTTACGCCTGCAAACGCCTGCTAACGCCTGCTTACGCCTGCAACGCCTGCTACGCCTGCAACGCCTGCAAACGCCTGCTTACGCCTGCTAACGCCTGCAAACGCCTGCTTACGCCTGCTAACGCCTGCTTACGCCTGCTAACGCCTGCTAACGCCTGCAAACGCCTGCAAACGCCTGCTTACGCCTGCAAACGCCTGCAAACGCCTGCTAACGCCTGCTAACGCCTGCAAACGCCTGCTAACGCCTGCAAACGCCTGCTAACGCCTGCAAACGCCTGCAAACGCCTGCTTACGCTGCTAACGCCTGCAACGCCTGCACGCTGTAACGCCTGCTTAGCTGTAACGCCTGCTTACGCCTAACGCTGCAACGCTGCTACGCCCGCAAACGCCTGCAAACGCCTGCAAACGCCTGCTAACGCCTGCAAACGCCTGCTAACGCCTGCAAACGCCTGCTAACGCCTGCTAACACCTACTAACGCCTGCTTACGCCTGCTAACACCTACTAACGCCTGCTAACATCTAGTGGTAGTTGATAACCTAAATTGTGCAGAAGACCTTGAAACACACAAGAGATATTCACCACCTTGTCCTATATTCTAAAAAATGTTGTGACAACAAGTTATTAAAGTGTGACAGAGAAAGATCACTAAGATGTGATACAAATGAATGATCCTAATTAATAATGAAATACCTACTCAACCAGTTCCTGGTGGAAAACGTGTGTGTGTCATGTCGTCACATCTGGGAATCAAACCATGGTCACTATCACGTAGCTGACAATGATCTGACAGAGAAGGTGAAGACACTGGTGAACCAGTGAGCTGCTCGTGTGTCGACATATTTTTGTACACATGGTTTGTGACGTGTTGAGGTTGTTAACGGGGAAGTGAAGCTGCAGCTCAGTCGTCCTCGAGAAGACATGAAGTCTGGTCTCTGCTGCTGGGTGAGTCCAACACACACTGCATTCATCCATCCATCCCTTCATTCATCCATCCCTTCATCCATCCTTCATCCATCCATCCCTTCATTCATCCATCCCTTCATCCATCCATCCCTTCATCCATCCATTACGTAGAAACCTCACTCAGTAGATTGTGTCTTGTTTGACATTATTGTGACAAATTGAAAAGTCTCGTTCAGCTGTTTTATTCTTTCTTGTTATATATATATATATATATATATGAGTCTGAGTGGACGTGTCCCCTCACCTGCCTCTAGGGGACAGCAGTCCTCAGGTGGACAGAGGACACAGGGTCTTTCTGTTACTGTCCCAGGACATATGGTGATGACGTCATGTTTGACCACCGTGGTGTGCAACGTCTTACACTGACCTCTTGTTACAGGGCTGTCTGTGCTGCTGCTGTCTGGACTGACAGTTTCTGCAGGTGAGCTTACTGTAAGCTTACTGTAACTAATTATGTGTAACTAACTTAATACTTGTAACTAACACGGATATGTGTATAACTATTGTACTAACGGTAACTGTAACTAACTGTATCTAAGTGTAATTGTAACTAACTGAACTGAACTAGTGTTGTAACAACTATCTGTAACTAACTGTAACTACTGTAACTAACTATCTGTAACTAACTGTAACTATTAACTATCGAACTAGGTATCTCTACTATGACTAGTGAACTAACTCTGTATAGTGAAACTGATGTCTAGTCTCTTGATGTCAGAACCTCCAGCAGTTCTTCAGTAAAGACTCAGTGTCTCTGAGTTGTGTTGAAGGAGGACAGACAGGTGGACAGATAACGAAGAGGACAGCGGAGGACAGACAGGTGGATGTGGACAGAACTTTGGGACGATGAATGGTTCGTCCTGCAGCTTCCCACATTTATCTTGTTCAGACTCCGGAGTTTACTGGTGTGAAACCAGCGATGGACAAAAGAGTCAACAGGTCAACATCAGTGTCCGAGGTACAGTCTTCACACAGCGTCCAAAGACAAACTGTTTGTTTGTTGTTTACCTGTGGGTGTGTCCTTCTCTTCAGATGATCCAGTTATCCTGCAGATCCCTGCACTTCCTGTGCACACAGGAAGTGATGTCACACTTCGCTGTAGAAGCAAAAACGGGTACTGTGAGACAGCGTATTTCTTCAGGGACACGGTCCACCTCTCGTTCGAACTAGAGGAAAAGTGGATCGTCAGAGACGTGAGACGGACGGACGAAGGGAATTACTCATGTTCTACTGAAACATATGAATCTCCTCACAGCTGGCTCAGGGTCGCAGGTGTGTGACATCACTTCCTGTTTTCACTTCACACACACAAGCTGAAAATAAACAGAACCAGGTGTGGTCTCTCCACAGCTCCACCCCCTCCTCCCTCCTCTGTGCTCAGACTCTTCTGCCTCCTGGTGGTCGTCTGTCTGTTTTGCATCTGCTCCGTCATCATGATGTCAAGGTGCTGCAGCAGGATGACGGGTACACACATATACACACACACACAGTAACACACATATATACACAGTAACACACACCTGAACTTGTTAAATTGTCCACAGAAAACAAATCAGCCGTTTCCATGGAGATGACCCCGTGTGTTGAAGAGTATGATTACATCACTGCTGATGTCATCACTCACCATGATGTCTGAGCGGAATGCTTCGCTATAGAGCTACTAAAGCATCACCAGCTGTTTTATTAATGAGTTATTTTTTTAATTTCTGACATTTTTCTTCGTGGTTTCCTTTCTTCTTCTTTGTCGTCGACTGGACACTCACTCTTCCTGAGGTACAGACTGGTACTGCAAGATGAGCCAGGCCAAGGCTTGCTGCTCAGCGGGCTTCAGTAGATGTGTTCAATCAATATTAATATTATATCAATATTTAAACTAAAGAACTCCTTAACAGAAGAAACAGGAAAGACGTCCTGTTTCTTCTGGAACTTTCTGTTTTTGTTTTTCAGTTTGAACATGTGACGCTTCAGCTGCTTCCAACAATAAAAGATGCAAATATACGAACATTAAAAACTCACTCTCTCTCACTCTCTCATTCTTTCACCCTCTCATCACATATCTCAGTTCAGTTTCTTATAATAATTTATTTTCATTATACAACAAGTGTGTGTGTGTTAGTGTGAGCTTGTGTGTGTACATATATATATATGTGTGTGTGTTAGTGTGTGTGTGCATGTGTATGTGCGTGTGTATATATACATATATATATATATATATATGTGTGTGTGTGATGATATTACATCATCAATAATTATGATCATTATATTAATTATTAGAATAAGTCACATGACCCCAATCTTTGGATCCATCCTCAGTCCCAGTTGCCATGGTTACAGGACTCCCAAAGCAGTGTGGGTAATAGAGTCCGATGTTGGAGACATGGGAGTGGGCGGGGTGACAGGTGACCATGCCACGCCCCCACCATGCCCAGGTAAGCATTGGCTGCACCCCCAGCTTGCCCCCCTTCTCGTCCTGTTCAGCAGCAGTGAATCATGGGTACTGTAGTCCACAGTTATGGCAGCATCGACCTACAGCCAGGGATTGTGGCTCAGAGGTCTTTAGCTCAGACTTTTGGGTAATGTAGTCCTACTGTGCAGTCACTGCAGCTGGGAACAGGGGAAATGTAGTCCTCAGCCTTAAAAAAGTTTTTGATCTACTTCCTGTCCACACTGTCCACTGCAACAGAGGGGGGTGATGGGTGTGTGGTGAGGGAGGATTGTGGGTGTTGTAGTCCAGTGGTTGTTTGATAAGCCCTGAATAGACTGTGTGTTTGAGCCCCATCATTTTATTTACAGTCACACAAGTCTTTATGTACACAACACAAACGCACACACACTCACCATGTTCACATCACATGAATCAATCAATCAATCAATTAATAGATAGATAAATAAATGAATAGGATAATATAAATACTTCAATACCAACTGAACTCTAATGTCTCAGATTCATTATTTACTGATAATACACGAGTCCATCACTCGTCTGCATCTTCTCCTCTCACACACACACACACACACACACACACACACACACACACACACACACACACACACACACACACACACACACACACACACACACGTGGAGAGACAGACAGGGACGCCCTCTCTCGCTCGCTCGGTTGCCATGGTGGCAGCAGTCATCCAATCAGCTCCCCTGTCATCCTCCCGTGACTGTAAGTAACTAAAATGGTAAAAAGACCAAAGTCTGCTCTCCATCAGGCCACGCCTCTGAGGAGGAGGTGCTGTGGGAGGGCTCGGTGGCCGAGGAGGGGGGCTGGTGGAGGCCGTTTCCATGGTGAAGGTGCCCGCGGTTTGACACTGGCCAATCAGAGTCTGTCGCGGGCGGGGACCCAGATGTAGGGGCCGCTCTGCTCCTCGATGACGGCTTTGACCAGGTGGTAGACCTCCTCGAAGCTGTCGCCGTGCACAATGGCTGCGTGCACACACACACACCACACACACACACTGATGCTCCGTGTTTTTTTTCATGAAATGAATGAAATTGAAAGTAAAACCTTTTTTTACCTGTGAAACACTCGAGGAAGTCTTGTTCCAGTTTCACGGCTCGTTCCAAAGCTTTCCTCGCCTGATCCTCCGACAGACGCTTGTTCAGATCCCTGCACACACACACACACACACACACACACACACACACACACACACACACACACACACACACACACACACACACACACACACACACACACACATCGTGCTCGGTTATTCAGGTGTAAGCTGACACAACAGTAACGGTGTCTTGACCTCACAGACTCACAGGATGTTCTCTAGGGACCGTGGTCGGATGAAGATGGCGACAGGGTGGAGCTGAGCCGCCTGAAGCCTCCTCACGGCGTTGGCCGACACGTCAAGGATGCAGTGTTTCCCCTGGTGAACACACTCATTAAAACATCACTACACGTCACCATAGCAACTAAAAACATCCTAATATCCCAACAAACAGCGATCGTCACCATGACAACCAGTCATAACAGTCATAATGTTTTATTAAACAGCAGAAAACTTGATATCCCAGAATCACCAAACAGGCAACTTCCTCACAAGCAATTCTTTAAAGAGGGATCAGTTTTTATAAACATCGCCATAGTAACCAGCCGGTCTCACCTGCTCGGCCACCTGTCTGACGCTCTGCACCGACGTCCCGTACAGGTGGTTATTGTACTGCCCCGCTTCGATGAAGCGATGTGATTGGATGTCCCGCTCCATCTGTTCCCGTGACGACACAAAGTGGTAGTCCCGCCCGTCGACCTCGTAGTCCCTCTGAGGGCGAGTTGTGTCTACAGAGAGAGATAGTCACACGACTGACTTCCTGTTTGTCGTCTGATGTTTCCTGCAAACACCCGAGGAGGGAAACTTACGAGGGACACATGAGCCGAACTTGTCGGGGAACTCGGACAACAGGTCGTCGTTGACTCTGTCTTTGGTCGGCCCCAGGATGATGACGGGACGAGCGTAGTCCACTAACAACACAGAGGAAACTTTATTTACACCTGCTCATTATTGTTATCACAACAACACAACTGTCAATCAATCAAATTTGAAAATAAGGTTGAAGGTTAAAAGTCACACTGACCTTCAATTTGAGTGATGAGCTCGTAGCTGTGAACGAACCCTTCTCTACCTGTAGAGAAAAGAGGACAGACTCCATCAGTCCGTTGTTAGCGTCAGGGTGAGGTCAGGGGGGGTCAGGGGTCAGGGGTCAGGGGTCAGCTCACCTTTACTCTTCATCCTCGACCACTCCTTCCTCTCAACCCTGAAACAAATACACATGTTCAGACTCCAGGAGTAACATCACAACCAGCACCAATCAGACATCCTGTCTTCACCTGTGTTTGGACGGGACGTATCCCAGCTCCTCCAGCTCCCCCTGCTGGCTCACTCTTCTCGCCTGCCACCACTCGTCATCTGCACTGTCCATCACATGAAGAACCTCCCCAAAGTTGAAGTCCAGAGCTTGTGATAGGACGCCACAGTCCCACTGCTTGTCGTAGTCAAACAAGGCCCTGAAACAGCGACGTGGACAAAGATGACAGCGAGACATCACGTGACCTCTAACAGGAAGTATGAATGTGAGCTTCCCGGTCAGGTGCGGTGACCTGGGACACGTTACCTGATGTAGAAGCTGCGGTTGGCTCTCAGACTCCCAGACGAGCTGTTCATCATCTGCTCCCTCAGGTCGTGGATCTTCGCCTCGAAGCGACTGTACTCTGCAGGGCACGACATCACCATGGTAACCATCACGTCCGAGTCACAGCGGTACACAGATCAATGACTTTTAGTGCACGAACTCACCCTCTGGTCTGTACTGTGCTACTATGGTAACCGTCTGTCCTGCGTTCTTCAGAGCCGCCGCCGCCTGCTCATGTGTCGCGTACCTGAGGTCCACGCCGTTCACCTGGACAAACACAGACCGTCACCAGGAGGTGGATAACCAGGACACTCAAGAGAAAATGTCCTGAGATCAAAGACATGATGGAGGATTCAGAGCGAGCACAGTTCAGAGAGAACCGCCGCCGCCATGGTGCTCATTGTCTATGTGCTGCCTCCTGGTTTCTGAGAACCTCTTCTGGAGATCTGGACTGTGTACTTACACTGAGGATCTGAGGATCTGAGGATCTGAGGATCTGAGGATCTGATCTGTGTACTCACACTGAGGATCTGGTCTCCTTTCCGGAGCTCTCCACTCAGGTCTGCTGGTCCTCCTGCGAGGATGAAGGAGATGAAGATTCCCTCTCCGTCCTCTCCACCGACGATGTTGAAGCCCAGGCCGGTGGAGCCGCGCTGCACACAAACTCTGCGAGGCTCCCGTGAGTAGTCGTCCTCTCCCATCATGCCCCGGGGGACGGGTGAGTATCGTC
>CM031692.1:15381424-15416424 GCA_006182925.3 Reinhardtius hippoglossoides
TCAACACAATGATAAAAAAGAGTTTGTGCTCACCTGCTACACAACACAATACTAGATGTGACGCACACAGTCAAGAAATCAGGGTTAAAGTGACCGGAACGATTCATGATCCGACATCATCGATTAATAATGAAATAAGTGTGATCGTAAGTGTAAGTGTGTGAAGAGCGACAGAGAAGAACACACACACACACACACACACACACACACACACACACACACACACACACACACACACATACATAAATAAATATAATTCAGCAGTTTATAAAATAAATACCAAAACAATGCTAATTGTCTCAGGTAGAACGATGCTAACAGTCTCAGGTAGAACGATGCTAACTGTCTCAGGTAGAACGATGCTAACTGTCTCAGGTAGAACGATGCTAACTGTCTCAGGTAGAACGAGGCTAACTGTCTCAGGTAGAACGATGCTAACAGTCTCAGGTAGAACGATGCTAACTGTCTCAGGTAGAACGATGCTAATTGTCTCAGGTAGAACGATGCTAATTGTCTCAGGTAGAACGATGCTAATTGTCTCAGGTAGAACGATGCTAATTGTCTCAGGTAGAACGATGCTAACTGTCTCAGGTAAAACGATGCTAACTGTCTCAGGTAGAACGATGCTAACTGTCTCAGGTAAAACGATGCTAATTGTCTCAGGTAAAACGATGCTAACAGTCTCAGGTAGAACGATGCTAACTGTCTCAGGTAGAACGATGCTAACTGTCTCAGGTAGAACGATGCTAACTGTCTTAGGTAGAATTGTCCCACTCTTCACAGGAAGTCCTAGAAATGACCGACTGGTTAAAACGAGTCCCGCCTCCTGCCAGGGGGGAGTGGGGATCGGTGAACATTACAACACGATTGGGCCACGCAGAGCCCCCTCCCCCACCCCTGTAGAAACAACCCCATGCTATTGAGACGTGCTAAGGCTGTGATGTACCGTGGAATGGTTCCTACCATCATCCTCTGCCTGTGCCTCTTGGCTTTCCTCACGTTGTTGATGAATCTTCGTCCCATCTTCTTGGCGTACCACACCGACACAAACATCACTCCTGCCTCTCTTCAGGAGGGGGTGGGGGGGGGTCTTACATAAACGCCAAGGATGAATAATTAACCAGCAAACACAGAGGTCGTCCTCAGCAGGAACCGCTCAGCCCCTCAGGAACCAGCCTCCGACATGACTGACAACCCAGAGCACCACCCTGCCATCCTCCGGCCGTCCACAGGGGGGGTGACCGAGCGACCAACAAATCCTCCAAAATAAAAGAAAAGAGAGAGAGAGAGGCTGTTTATCACTCTGTCATCCCTCCTCCGCTCTCTCTCTCTCTCTGCTCGACCCTCCTAATGCCCCACTGCACATCTCCCCCTCTCTCTCCATCTGCATCTCTATGTCTCTCGCCCGCTCGCTCTCGCTCTCTGAAGGAATCCCCTCCCCTATGTGATGTCACTTGCCCGCCGGCCGTGAGAGAGAGAGAGAGACAGATGGAGAGACAGAGACAGATAGAGAGAGAGACTATAATAGAAATCTGACAAAAAGAGTGCTTTCAGCAAACACACACACACACAGACACACACACGAACATTTCAGCTAATATTGTTGCCATGGCAACACCCCCCTTTCCATTTCTGTGGTCGCCCTCCCTAGAATTCTTGCCGTTGCCATGGTGACGGCTGAGAAAAAAAAGAAGCAGCATCACATTCAGAGTGGGCACGAGCAACCCACGCCTGTGTGTGTGTGTGTGTGTGTGTGTGTGTGTGTGCGCGTGTGTCGGTGTGTCTGTGTGTGTGCATGTGTGTGTGTGTGTGTGTGTGTGTGTGTGGGTGTGTGTGTGTGGTTGTGTGTGTGTACATACGGTGAGTGCAGCAGGGTGTGTGTATCCGTCCAGGTGTGTGTGGCTCAGTTCAGTGCTGCGTCCGTGGGTCATGTGACCGGGGCTGGGATCGACAGGCGGAGTCTCATCGTCTTGGTAACGATACTTCTGTAGAGACACAGTGTTAGCATTAGCATTAGCTGTTCCAATCACGTTACTGGACACCTGCCGGGTTTAGAGAAACTTCTATCCCTGAGGTTCCTCTAAAACCTCCTTTAGAGTCTTTTCAAGAACCTCCTCTAGATTCTCGTCCAGAACATCTTCTACAACCTCATCTAGAACCTCGTGAAGAACCTCATCTAGAACCTCATGAAGAACCTCCCACCATTTTAACAGAGTGAAGTTCCTGCAGGAGTCACCTGACCTCCTCATACGCTAAAATACATTTAATCCATTAATACAAACATTAAAGAACGTGTAATTAAAGCATTTTAAGGGAAAGAGTCTCATTAAAGTTGAAAAAAGACTTTTGTAAAATAAAGATCAGCTGTTAACGTCCGACTGATTCGATTGGTTAATAGAAAGATGAAGCGGTAGAGACAGTGATACGTTGCCATAGAAACAAGAAGGCCTGAGAGCCTGTGTCACTCTGCAACTTACATCACTGGAGAGGAGGAGGAGCCTGAATTCATGAGGAGACACAGACAGAGGGAGTTGACCTCTGACCTCTCACCTGAGAGGTTCACTGGAGGTCACACCTCAAACCTGTCTGTCTGTCTGTCTCCTTACCTGAGTCAGTTCACAGAGCGGATGCACACACACACTAATGAGGGCAAACCCTGAGCCTCTGACCTCTGACCTTATGAAGTGACAGTGAATCAGTGTCGCAGTAAAAGCCACGCCTTGCTGGAAATCTGAAGTCTGTGTGATGTGTGGCCTTCAGCACGCACACGCACACGCACACGCACACGCACACGCACACGCACACGCACACGCACACACACACACACACGCACACGCACACGCACACGCACACGCACACGCGCGCACGCACACAGACACAGACCTGAACCTTTGAGTCATTGAGGTGGTGTTTTCTTTGCGTTTGTTTGTTTGTTTGTTTGTTTGTTTGTTTGTTTGTTTGTTTGTTTGTTTGTTTGTTGGAGGAGGGCTGGACGTTTACATTAACACGTTTAAATTGCTTTAAAACAAACGTCCTGAACTAGTTTACACTGATGTAAAAGTGGTTATGAGAAGAGTAGAATGTATTAATGGATGTATCGGTGAATGTATTGGTGAATTTTCCTGTTTAATGTGACACTTCACAGGAATCAAACCTCTTCCGAAGCTGAAACAGTGTTTAGAACAGTGGGCGAATAAAAAACGTCTGCTTCAAACAACATGAACATTTTAAATCATAACTTTACGCACGACATCCTGTTACATCCTGGTCACTGACCAGGTCATTAACAGTGAGTAAAAGTTAAAAATCATGTTTCTGTCGACAAAGACTGACCAGCCTGCTCCACCTGTGATCCAAACAGGTGACTTCATCCATCCATCCAATCAATCAGTGAAACAATCAATCAACCAATTAATCATCCAACCAATCAACCAATCCTCCAATCAACCAATCAACCAATCAACCAATCAACCAATCAACCAATCAATCAACCAATCAACCAATCAACCAATCAACCAATCAACCAATCAACCAATCCTCCAATCAACCAATCAACCAATCAACCAATCAACCAATCATACAACCAACCAGAATTGTAACATCAGCTGAATGAGAGGTGATGTCATGTGACTTTTTACAGAGTTTAAAGAGAAACGTGAATAAAAACATGAAGCAACAAACACTTTGATGTTTTCTCACTGAGAGTGAAGCTTCATGTGTTTGTTCATCTGATCTGTTAGTTTTGGTTTTACATTGTAATTTAGGGACTAAAGGATTTTTAACTCCTTCCTCTTCTCTTGTTTAATTCTGTCTCTACTTCCTGTGATTGGTCCAAAGTGTTTTCACTGCAAACCAACAGAACCATGTTCAGTTGGATCCAGACCCAGAACTCCTCTTCTGCTCTGAGGAACCTTTCACACCTGATGTTCAGCTTCAGACTGAAGCTCTGAACCAAACAAGGTGTGAAAGCTTCCTTAAATATTTAGAAATAATTTGAGCAAAGTTGGTTTCCTAACAAATACCATCGAGAACATAGCTCTGAACTGGTTCTAGAAACGTCTAAGAACTGGTTTGGTTTTACAAAAACAACAACAAAGAGTTCTTCTTCTTCAGATTAGCAGACGAGATGCTACAGTAGCGCTGTGCTTTTAAAACAAAGTTTGAGTTGGTCTAATCCCGCCTCTCACTCCTGATGTAAGTGGTTCTTGGTTCTATACCAATGTTGGTTGGGACCAGTTGTCCCGGCTGAGAGGAGACGTTTGATTGACCAGTTCTACCTGAACCACATGAGACCTGTTGCACTGCGCCTTTGATTCAGACCCATCAAACATTTTAGAGTCTGTGTCATGTGACGTGCATGAAGTTCACATGTGACTGAATGTCCTGCTCGCTACAGCTGTGCTAACAGCTAGCAACAAGCTGGAGGTACCCTGAGCCATATGCTACACACACACACACACACACACACACACAGTTACACACAGTTACACACAGAGGAAAAGAGAGAGAGTAGTGAATGAAAACATGACGGAAGCAGCAACACACACACACACTCATGACAACACTGGCTTTGATGTATTATGAGGACACACGTGCACACATATGTTTATGAGGACACATGAGTGTGTGTGTGTGTGTGTGTGTGTGTGTGTGTGTGTGTGTGTGTGTGTGTGTGTGTGTGTGTGTGTGTGTGTGTGTGTGTGTGTGTTAGCGGATTGCATGCGGGCGGTCTGCTCTTACCTTGGTGGTGACAATGCAGAGGCAGTCCATATCCACACACACACACACACACACACTCACACACTCACACACACACACATTTCCACACACACTCACACACTCATGCTCGATCTCTCTCTGTCTCTCTCTCTCTCTCTCTCTCTCTCTCTCTCTTTGTCACCCTCCCCCCCTCTCTCTCTCTCCTCGTTCGTCTATCTGTCTATCCTCCCTCGCTCGCCCGCTCTCTCGCCTCTTGTATCCCTCTGACTGTCAGCAGCGAGCGAAAGAGAGATAGAGAGAGGGGTGAGCGAGCAGTGCAGGAGGAGAGCGAGACAGATGAAGAAGGGGGGGGGGGTGCACACCGCCTTGAGTCACTCACAAAAAGACAGGGAGAGGTCGAGAGACATTGAAAGACAATGAGACAGACAGGGGGGGGGGGGGGGGCTGGGCTCCTGTTGCCATGGTGTTATGCAGCTGTTGCCCCGGCAATGTTACTGCAGCTGTTGCTAGGTAACAGCAAAGGGTGTTGCCATGTGGATTAGAGAGAAAGAGTGAAAAGTGTGTGTGTGTGTGTGTGTGTGTGTGTGTGTGTGTGTGTGTGTGTGTGTGTGTGTGTGTGTGTGTGTGTGTGTGTGTGTGTGTGTGTGTGTGTGTGTGTGTGTGTGTGTGTGTGTGTGTGTGTGTGTGTGTACCTGTCCAGGTGTGTGTGGTTGGCTCCCTGTTGCCTGGTTCTCACACACCGTCAGCTCGTAGAACTCCTGGATGTCTGCGGACACACACACACACACACACACACACACACACACACACACACACACACACACACACACACACATGCGTGTATGTCAATCACACTGTAGGCCAATGATATCCCTCCTCCTCCAGAAGTGTAAAGTAACTAAGTAAATATGGTGAGTGAGGTACTTTTACTTGATTACACTGATGATCAGAGAGATATTTTATTGTAATGGTAATAATGTAATCTAATACTAATTACATTATATTTAACAATAATATTATGTAATTTATTAAAAATATGTTATATTTATATATTATACAAAAGTGAGGAGATGGATGATGACGTCATTTTCAGCTTCAGACCTGAAGATTCACTGTTTTGATTTTTCATTGACCCAAACTGATCATTATATTGATCATCCTGATATTATTATTATTATTATTATTATCATAATTATTATTATTATTATTTCATTATTTTTTATTGTTGTTTTTATTATTATTTACCGATGAAACAGAGGGGACCTTTTCTCAAGTTTAGAGAAATAATATGATAATTATAACTATAAGTATTATTATATCATGACTGCAGCACTGGTAATATTATATTATTATATAACACTTAATATGTGTGTAATATGTGAACATGTGTGTAACATCTGTGTGTGTGTGTAACATGTGTGTAACATGTGTGTGTGTGTGTGTAACATGTGTGTAACATGTGTGTTACCCAGCAGAGCCTGGAACAAGTCACTCTGGAAGATGTTGAGCAGTTTCTCTGCTCGACCTTTGACCCCTTCAGCAGCTCCAGCCTGACAGGCCTCCATCACCTGGAGAGCACGTTCAGTATCTGAGAGACACAGCACAGACTCTACTGTAATCTACTGTATTCTACTGTAATATACTGGACCCTACTGGACCCTACTGTAATCTACTGGACCCTACTGTAATCTACTGGACCCTACTGGACCCTACTGTAATCTACTGGACCCTACTGTAATCTACTGGACCCTACTGGACCCTACTGTAATCTACTGTAGTATACTGTAATTACTGGACCCTACTGGACCCTACTGTAATCTACTGTAATCTACTGTAATATACTGTGATCTACTGTAATATACTGTAATCTACTGTATTCTACTGTAATCTACTGGACCCTACTGGACCCTACTGGACCCTACTGTAATCTACTGTAATATACTGGACCCTACTGGACCCTACTGTAATCTACTGGACCCTACTGTAATCTACTGTAATATACTGTAATATACTGGACCCTACTGGACCCTACTGTAATCTACTGTAATATACTGGACCCTACTGGACCCTACTGTAATATACTGTATTCTACTGTAATATACTGGACCCTACTGGACCCTACTGTAATCTACTGGACCCTACTGGACCCTACTGTAATATACTGGACCCTACTGGACCCTACTGTAATCTACTGTAATCTACTGTAATATACTGGACCCTACTGGACCCTACTGTAATCTACTGGACTCTACTGTAATATACTGGATCCTACTGGACCCTACTGTAATCTACTGGACTCTACTGTAATCTACTGTATTCTACTGTAATATACTGGATCCTACTGGACCCTACTGTAATCTACTGTAATATACTGGACCCTACTGTAATCTACTGTAATCTACTGGACTCTACTGTAATATACTGGACCCTACTGGACCCTACTGTAATCTACTGGACCCTACTGTAATCTACTGTAATATACTGGACCCTACTGGACTCTACTGTAATATACTGGACCCTACTGTAATCTACTGTAATATACTGGACCCTACTGGACCCTACTGTAATCTACTGTAATCTACTGTAATATACTGGACCCTACTGGACCCTACTGTAATCTACTGTAATCTACTGTAATATACTGGACCCTACTGGACCCTACTGTAATCTACTGGACCCTACTGTAATCTACTGTGATCTACTGTAATATACTGGACCCTACTGTAATCTACTGTAATATACTGGACCCTACTGGACCCTACTGTAATCTACTGTAATCTACTGGACTCTACTGTAATATACTGGACCCTACTGGACCCTACTGTAATCTACTGGACTCTACTGTAATATACTGGACCCTACTGGACCCTACTGTAATCTACTGGACCCTACTGTAATCTACTGGACTCTACTGGACCCTACTGTAATCTACTGGAATATATTGGACTCTACTGGACCCTACTGGTCTCTACTGGACTCTACTGTAATCTACTGGTCTCTACTGTAATCTACTGGTCTCTACTGGCCTCTACTGGAATCTACTGGTCTCTACTGGACACTAATGTAATCTACTGTAATCTATCGTAATCTACTGGACTCTACTGTAATCTACTGGTCTCTACTGTAATCTACTGGTCTCTACTGGTCTTTACTGGAATCTACTGGTCTCTACTGTAATCTACTGGTCTCTACTGGTCTCTACTGGAATCTACTGGAATATATTGGACTCTACTGGACCCTACTGGTCTCTACTGGACTCTACTGTAATCTACTGGTCTCTACTGTAATCTACTGGTCTCTACTGGCCTCTACTGGAATCTACTGGTCTCTACTGGACACTAATGTAATCTACTGTAATCTATCGTAATCTACTGGACTCTACTGTAATCTACTGGTCTCTACTGTAATCTACTGGTCTCTACTGGTCTCTACTGTAATCTACTGGTCTCTACTGGACTCTACTGGAATCTACTGGACTCTACTGTATTCTACTATAAAATACTGGACTCTACTGGACCCTACTGGTCTCTACTGCTCTCTACAGTAATCTACTGGACTCTACTGTAATCTACTGGTCTATACTGTAATCTACTGTAATCTACTGGTCTCTACTGGAGTCTACTGGACTCTAATGTAATCTACTGGAATCTACTGGTCTCTAATGTAATCTACTGGAATCTACTAGAATCTACTGTACATACTGTATTCTACTGTAATCTACCGTGATATACTGGACTCTACTGTAATCTACTGGTCTCTATTGTACTGTACTGTAAACTACTGTAAACTACTGATCTATACCATAATATACTGGTCTCTACTTTAATATACTGGTCTCTACTGTAATATACTGGTCTCTACTGTAATATACTGGTCTCTACGCGACTCTACTCGAATCTACTGTAAAATATTGGACTCTTCTGTAAACTACTGTAATCTAAGGGACTATACGTTAATCTACTGTAAACTACTGTAATCTACTGGTCTCTACTGGCCTCTACTGGAATCTACTGGAATATATTGGACTCTACTGGACCCTACTGGTCTCTACTGGCCTCTACTTTAATATTCTTATTTATTATCGTATAGTAGCAGTCATATGATATTTGATGCTAAACTTTGTGACGTCAGCTTCTTCAACATAATCAATACTTTATTAAAACCTGTCTCCCGCCCCCTGGTGGACAGTCAGTGCACTGCAACCAGTAATGATCATATCCAACATGGCGGCCGTCGTGAAATTAGTGACAGAAAATCTTTACATCAGGAAAACGTTATGTTTCATATCAATATTTCAACATAAAGTAATTATTTATACATGATTTACATGTAACACAGCAGGTGTATGAGGTCATCATGACGTCATTATTATTGTTAAGGGTCAGAGGTCAAACCCTGACGACTCAGAAACAGAGATGCTGACGAAGAGAGGAAAAGAGGAAGAGGAGGCTGAGACTAAAGAACAACACACTGTACACACACTGTACACCACACCTCACACACACACCTCACACACGCACACACACACACACACATGTACACACAATAAGAAACACACACTCTATCTAAACAATGTCTCACCTTCTCTTTTCAGCGGCATGTCGTCTCTCTCTGATCCACTTTAATCTTCTTTAGGGATTTTACACACATACACACAGAGCATGCTGGGTAATGAAGTCCTAATCCCACCACTCCCATCATTCCACACAGATTACACACTGAAGCCCCGCCCCTCTCCCGTGGGCACAGCCCAGGATTGGATGACGTCCTCATTGTCAATTTGATTGACAGTTTTTAGTGATCAGCCATTGATTAAACTTCACAGAAATAAGAAATAACATAAAATATAAAAGAAATCGGAAAAATAGAGAAATAAATGTTAAAAAATGTATTTGAATCTAAACATCAACATCTGAGACCAATATAAAAACATGAAATCCTCAAACACGACAGTTCATTCTAAATATTATACATAAACTCATTTTAAATAAATAGAAATAATGAAATAAATACATAAATATAAATAGGGAAAGAAAATAATAAAAGAACGTATATGATTATGAAATAATTTATTTACTGTGATGGATCATTTAGAATCAATATTGAACCAATTCAGGATTATTAATGAACCCAGCTGTCAACATTTACTCAAAGAGTTTAGCGCCACCTTGTGGGAGAAAGGTGGAAACAGTTTGTCAGGTGAAGAGAATCTGAATCAGCTTTATGGTCATGTATGCATACACATACAAGGAATTTTTCCATTGCTCTTAATGTACAGAAATAGACAAATAAACAAAACAACAAGGACAATATATATATATATATATAATTTAGAATATTGCACAGGCATTGTTCCTGACACTGTATGATTAATTGTTCATCAGAGTGACGGCCAGAGGACAGAAGCTGTTCTGGAGTCTGGTAGTTTTCTGGTAGTGCTCTGTAGCGCCTACCAGAGGGGAGGAGCTGGAACTGGTCCAGGGTGTGATGGGTCTGTTTCCTGACTCTGGACATGTACAGGTCCTGGATGGGGGGCAGGCTGGCACCAATGATTTTTTCTGCAGACCTGACTGTCTGTTGTAGTCTGGTCCTGTCCTGTTTGGTGGCCGGTCCACACCAGACCGTGATGGATGTTCATAGAACAGACTGGATGATGGCGGTTTAGAACTGGAACAGCAGCTCCTGAGGCAGGTTGAACTTCCTGAGGTGGCGCAGGAGGTACATCCTCTGCTGGGCCTTTTTGGTGATGGTGTCGATGTTGGAGGCCCACTTTAGATCCTGGGAGATTGTGGATCCCAGAAACCTGAAGGTCTCCACTGCAGACACAGTGCTGTTGAGTATGGTGAGGGGGGGCAGTGTTGGGGGGCTCCTCCTGAAGTCCACTGTCTCCAGGTTGTTCTGACCACACCAGAGGGCTGCTCCACCTCCCGTCTGTACGCAGACTCATCCCCGTCCCTGATGAGGCCGAGGACCGTTGTGTCGTCTGTGAACTTCAGGAGTTTAACAGACGGGCCTCCGGAGGTGCAGTCGTTGGTGAAGAGGGAGAAGAGCAGTGGGAGAGCACACATCCCTGGGGGGGGGGGGGGGTCCGGGTGCTGGATCGATGTGTCCCAGCCTTACCTGCGGCCTCCTGTCTGTCAGTAAGGTGAGTGATCCACTGGTGGAGGCTGGCCCAGAGAGCTGGTGTTGAACGCCGAGCTGCAGTCCACGAACAGAACCCTGTGTGTCCCTGGGGAGGTGCTGCAGCATGTAGTGCAGTCCCAGGTCTCACTGCAGGGGTCCTGCAGGGGTCCAGCAGGGGGCCTGTGATGTCCTTCAGGTGGGTCAACACCAGTCTCTCAAACAAATCATAATAATCATAATGATCATAATAGTTATGAAATGTTATGCATAATGTTGTTTTCTGTACACTTCAGTGTGCTGAAAATATATGTGTGTGTGTGTGTGCGTGTGTATTTTAATGGTTGACGCTGATTGGTCGGGGGTCCTCCTGTTTTTAGTCAGGCACCTCTCAGGACGCCTCTCTGCTTTGGACTTTCTCCCGCCTTCTCCAGCTAACACCAATCAGAAGACAGCTCGGGTCTAATTGGTCAGAAGGTGGGGGAGGCGGGGGGTCAGGTCGGCACGCCATTGGTCGGCTGTGTTGTCGCTCACATGCTGCTGCGGCTGGTCTATAAAGCTGTGGGCTCGGCTCAGGAGCTAGCAGTTAGCAGCTAACAGTTAGCAGCTAGCTGCAGCCAAACCGTCGCGTCTGAGTCATCACCCCGCACACACACACTGACACACGCACTCACGTGCACGGAGAGATCGGCGAGGGCTTATTTTCACGCACGGTGCGTGTGTTCGCGAGTGTTTTTAGTTGTACGACTTTGTGAAGTGTCTGCGTGTTAGCTCAATGCTAAGTGCTTCCTGCATGTTAGCTGCAGAAGCTAACTGTTTACCTGCGTGTTTCTTACTGCTAGTGTGAATTATTCATGAGCCCGCCCCGGGATTGGTTGAGTCAGCGATAGGGGCGGGGTTAGGACGAGTTTTTGCGGAATGTGGGGCGTTAGACACACACACACACACACCACACACACTCTCAGGTCTATTTGTGTCACACACACTGACTGACAGTGTGTGATCATATTGGAAACAACAAGTGGACCATTACGTGAGTACCATTGATTTCACACTGATTGATACTAATCAACAATAATAATCATAAGCGACACACTGATGACCTTTGACCCCTGATCACAAAGTGAACGTTCACTTAGTTCTGCAATGTTTATACTAGAGCTGCAACTAACCATTATTTTGATCATCGATTAATCATTTATTAATTGGATAAAAAGACAAAAGCTACATTTGACTTTTTATTTTCTAAAAGCGACATTGTTGTGCAACTTAATTATGATGATAATTCCAGATTCAGATATCTACATTTTATTTCTGACTATTCTTAATTCAAGTTCATGATATCTACGACCCCATTCTCAGAAGTTCAAACCTAATTCAAGGTTTCTGAGATTGAGGTGAATTAAAGATTATAATATACAATATTTCCACTGAATTGTAGATATTTATAATGAGAAAATACACATGAATAATATAAGTAGTTTGAATCTTACTATGAAATTAGTAGTTAAACTAGAATGAATGATTGTCATTATCCATCACAGTTCATGTAGCAGCTCACATCTGTTCTGACGTCTCTTCGTGTTCTGCAGATTAAAACTGTTAGAAAATATGTGGAAATGTGACCACTGGCTTTTAGATTATTAAGCATTATGAACTTTACCTCAGATAATGAAGCTAACTGTGTTAGCAGCTAGTTCTCAGCGCAGTCGGGAGCTCGCTGTAGTCAGTAGCAGGTGTAGGTGGGCGTGTTTACAAATGTGTCAGAGTTCAGATCCACCTCTCCAGCTCCTCCTTTTTTCCAAATATGGTAACGTTCGTTACAATGGCTCCACACTGCCAAGATGGCTTCAAATCGTCAGTTCACAAACCAATGGGTTACGTCACGCTAGGTTTCCACTTGGTCACAGCAGAGCAGCTGAGCTGAACTCATGTCTGTATTTACAAACATCTTCCAGCAGGTTGTTTGGTGCTTTATAACATAACGGCTGTGAAACAATCAGAAGATTTCATTTAGTGTTTTTGTTTCACTGCTTTGTGATTGTTTTCAGCCTGTAGGCCTCTCTCTCTGTGAGCGCTGCTTGTCTCCCTTTTCAAACATTTACTCCTTTACTCCACGCAAAACAGACAGAGGTTGCTCTCCTCCAGCAGGGGGCGTACATCGTTAGACAGTTAACTGAAATGTGATGTTTTTGTCAAAGCTGCTTGTTTTTATAATTGATGTCTCTGAGTGCCGTGGATGCTTCGTACGTCTCGTTCCTTTGGGTACACTGTGACCTCACACAACCCCACCCTGGCCACGCCTCTCGCTCAAGCCAAAATTGAAGAATTTTTTTTCTGTTCATTGATCATCTCAGCTCTAATGTGTGATTGGCTGTTTCCGTTCTGTCGAGCTAACCCCTCCCTTCTCTCTCTGTAGATCACTGTGATTGGCTGATTTTTCCTGAGGCGGAGGATGATCAGGATGTCATTGGACAAAGAGACTATCGTCTCTCATGAGTCGCCCAACAAAACCAGCCCTTTCCCTTCCAACGTCGCTCTATCAGAGCAGCCACAGTTGGCTAAGACCCGCCCCCTGTATTGTAAAAACGGCCTGCAGCCACCCAGCCACAGCCAGCCCCCACTGGCCGGCCCTCCTCCTCCCGCTCAGCGAATAGGAAAAAGGCGTTACTCTATGGGCGTAGGCTTCAAGGGGCCGGCCAAGCGCCGTCGCCGCACAAACAGTGACAGCCAATTAGAGCCTGTGCGGCCAAGTCACTTTTTGTTGGGCGGGAACATCTTTGACCCGCTGAATCTGAACTCGCTATTGGATGAAGAAGTCAACAGGTGAGAGTGTGGTGATGAATCTATCTGTTGAATAGTCCAATAATTAATAATGATAATAACAATTGTACTAACTAATAATACAATACTAATAACAAATGTTATGATAAAATCTGCAGCACTTCTCAGGTCAAAGCTCCACTGACTGAATTAAAAACTGTTTGACGTGTTGTCCAGGGGGTGTCAGTGGAGAGCTGAAGACTGATATCTATGTTATCACCATGGAGATGTCAGGATTATTATGAGTTGTTTAAAGTGAACTGTATTAAATAGTTATCTTGTGAATGGAAGATGAGCAATGTTCCTTTAGTAGTGTGATTTAAAATGAGTGTTTCCACAGTGAAATCATACGACAACATTGTTAACACACATTTCACTTGTGTGTCATGAAGACTCTCAAGTTTTTAAACTCCGGACACAATAAAACTATAACATGAACGTTTGTGTTCTTAAACCCCTCCCCTTCTCTTCAGAACGACCAATCAGGAGACACCAAAGTGCTCGCCCCTGCCATCACGGGGGGGTGACCCCGTCGAGATCCTGGTTCCGCGTGACATCACCGACCCCCTGAACTTGAAGGGAGGTGGGGGAGAGGGGGAGGTGGGAGGTGGAGTCCTGCTGTCGCCGCTGAAGTTTAGGAGGAGGCACCGTAACCGACATCATGGGGGAGGAGTGGGGGGAGGGGGAGGGGGAGGTGAAGGGGAGGTGATACCGGCTCGACTGTTTCCCTCCACAGCTGCACTGACAGGTGAGACTCAACACCTGGATCCATACACAAATCTGAACTGATCGTTTGTTGACCACAGAGTTCCTGGGAATAACTTGTTCATTTATTATGTTGTGCAGTTCCTCTGCTGACCACAGAGGGCAGTGTTTCTGCATCTCCTCTTCCCTGTGAACTCAACACTGCCATCACCTGCCGAGATGACGTAGCCCCGCCCCCCATACTCCCCAGGAGACACACGCATCCTCCGCCAGGCCACACCCACAAACCCGGTAACCAGGGTGATGGTCGTCAACGGAGACGGCGACGCACCACGTCGACAAGGTTAGCAGACAGCGCTACGAACACTGTCCCCGTGATGACTGCGATTCAGACAACTAAATTCCACACACCACTGGTGGGAGGGGCTAAAACTGGCAGGTGAGTCTTTCACCATAAGTGATTTCAAACACTCATCTGATTGGACGCCCTGGTCACATGAGTTCCATGCTGCTTGCTCCAGGTGCAGAGGACCTCATCCTGGCTCCACACGGCTACCAGAAAGGAAGAAGGACAAACACCGATACCAGTACGGCAACCACAATCGTTACTATGGCTACCATGGTTTCTATGGTGACAGGTGGGAGGGCGGGTGGGGGCAGAGGAGGACCCGCGCCTACGTCTCCTGGAAGCTGATTGGTTTAACGACAAGACAGTGCTGGATGTGGGTTGCGGTGCCGGTCACATGACTGTTAGTATTTCCCGCAGGTTTAACCCTGTTTACATCCTGGGGGTGGAGCTAGACAAACGATTGGTTTCTGCCGCCAAGCAGAACATCAGGCACTTCCTGTCACATGACCTGGTAGTGGAGGAGAGGAGGAGAAGGGAGGAGGTGAAGAGGGAGGAGTTTGATCAGGCGTTCTCCCTCCTCTCCTTCCCTCTGTCGTTCAGGGTGAGTCGAGGTCCTCTCTCTGCCCCCCCCCTCCTCCCTCACCCCTCCTCTGCCTCCACCAGGTTCCCCAACAACATCACCATCATCCAGGTGAGTGTGACACCAGCTGATCGATCAGCTCAATGTTGGTGTTGAAGTTTGAGGTCAAAGTTCAACACAACTGTTTTTACATTTGTATCACATGTCACCAGCTGTGTCTCAGTTCAGGGGCGTCGTTCTAAAGTCTTCAACAGTTTGAATCAACCAAAGAACGTTTTCGTCCGTAGCTTTGTTGCTAGGCAACGGCTGTAAGGGCGGGACAAGCTGGTGACGTAATAGGACGACCAGACGGTCTCATTTCGGTTGGCCGGTGTTGGAGGATCAGCTGACGTTGTCTGCGTAGACCGGCTCCTCCGCAGACTGAGACACAGTCTTATCTGAGCAGAGCTTGATGGTGTTTGTAGTTTCATTTGTGACCATTAGTTCTTCCAGTGTTTTGTGGGAAGTCCACTTTACAAGTCTTTTAAAAACTATAGAAAGTGTGTATGTGTGTGTCGTCAGTTTGCTGATCACGTCTTTTTGACTCTGTGACCTTCGACATCGCTGATGTCAACAGTGACATCATTACCCCGCTGACATCACAGCTGTGACTCCTCCCCCAGGGTGACTACATGTCACAGAGTGAGGCGTGGCCAGGGCGGGGCCAGTATGATGTCATTATGTGTCTGGGCCTGACCAAATGGGTGCAGCTGCAGTCAGGTGACGGGGGCGTGGTCCGACTTTTCAAACGGGCCTATCAGAGCCTGTCTCTGGGCGGATTATTCATCCTGGAGCCGCAGCCATGGAGCAGCTACAGCCACAGCAAGAGGGCATCGGTAACACAAAACACACACACGCAGACACACACAGCTTCCCACAGCAGTGTTCACTGACGTGTGCATGTGTACGTCCTGTAGGAGGCGACATATCGTCACTACCGGAGCGTGAGGTTGAGACCTGAACACTTCACCTCCTACCTGACGGACACTGTGGGCTTCACCTCCTACAGGCTCCTCACACACTCAGGTACGCCACCTACACTTCAACTCATGATGTGCAGTTACTTTGTTTTGACCACCAGGGGGCAGCCAACAATACATTTATTGATCATTTGATGTCACTTCCATGAGAACCATATGGAAGCAGCTGTTGCCTACAGCGGATGGCATCAGTCAGCCTCTAGCTGAGCATGATGGGAGTTGTAATCTTTTGTCAGGAGAACTTCTATTTGTACGTTTCCAGGCAGCCAGAGGCCGATTTACCTGTTCCACAAAGGCCCCGCCCAGAGGAAGTGATGTCACGGGATGGCATGTGACTGGAGCTCAGCCTGTCATTTCGTTACCATGGCATCAAGTGAAACTGCTGCTGAGGAGGGAGCGGATTGGTGGAGGCAGTGAGCCTATGTAATGACTGCTTGATGACATCACATCAGAGAGAAGTGTGACCTCTGGTCCTGGATACTGATTGGACGCTTTAGAGGAAGTGACATGTTCAGATTCGTCTCTTCAAAATATTTTTGTTCTTTCAAAATAAAGAGAATTTATCAGCTGCTGCTTCTCTGAGTCGTTTCAAACTGTTTTTAAAATCTGACATTCTTCAGCTTCACTGGAGGTAACAAGTAAAAAATGTTCGAGGATAAAGATGAATACATTTAAATAATCAATCATTTAAGTTTTTTGTTCCACATATTAGAATCTTTATTTAAACATCAAAATATATATATTTTTTCAAAGATAAAAAACTCGTATAACTGATAAACTGAGTTATTAACGTGACATTACACAGATCGAGTGAATGCATTTTATTTAATGAATTGAGATTTGTTAAGGTTCTCGTTAAGAAATGAAAAATATGATGAACTACATGTGAATTATATCAGTGATGTATCAAATAATGACTGGTAGTTCAGGGGAGGAGCCTCAGTTACAGCCCCAGCTCTAGCTCCGCCTCGTCTCCATGGTAACTGTGCTGGCCGTGGTCCGGCACGTCAAAGGTCAGGTCATCTTCACGCTCCACGCTGTCGTCCAACAATCGACCAAACTCGACGTTGACGTCTCCTCTGGCCCCGCCCTCTAGTCCATCAACAGTTGGACTGACGCTCCCTTGAAGCGCGGTGGTGGCCCCGCCCACTTCCGTTGTCAGAATTCTGTCCGTGGTTTGAGGTCTACTTCGCTCCTGGGGGCGGAGTCAGAGAAGCAGTTTATTGTTGATGAGATTTTCACCTGTTTTTATATTTTAATAAATACATTTATTTATAAATATATATGTGTTAATGTATTTATATTTATTTATATTTGTACCACAATGATCCTGATTGGTCCTGACTGTCCCTGATTGGTTTTAATTTGGTTGCTTGGTTGTGATTGGTCCTGACTGTCCCTGATTGGTTTTAATTTGGTTGCTTGGTTGTGATTGGTCCTGACTGTCCCTGATTGGTTTTAATTTGGTTGCTTGGTTGTGATTGGTCCTGACTGTCCCTGATTGGTTTTAATTTGGTTGCTTGGTTGTGATTGGTCCTGCTGAGTTTCTCATGTCTGAACAGTGAGTCATCTACTCTTCACGTGATTGGTTGGTCCAGTTTCACCTGCAGGAGCGTCTGTGATTTAAAGCATTGTGGGAAACGCTGTGATGTCATAATGATGTCACCTGTATCTCCACGCTGTCGTCTCTGTGTCGCTCGTCCACTCTCTCTCCCAGTGAAACCAGTTCGTTGAGCCACAGAATGGAGTTAGTGAGAGACTGAAACAGACACACACACACACACAGATCAACACACCTGAAAAAACACATCACATGACCGGTCACCTACACTGGTCATGTGGTGTAAACAGGAAGTAGATTGTCTCTGCAGTTGGTTGCTTAGTAACAGAAACTCCTCTGAAGGAGGAGCAGTGAAGAGTCAGAGCAGGGACGACGAGGTGGAACTGTAACTGACAGGAAGTGTTACTGACAGGAAGTGTTACTGACAGGAAGTGTTACTGACAGGAAGTGCTAGAAACAGGAACTGTTACTGACAGGAAGTGTTACCGACAGGAAGTGTTAGATACAGGAACTGTTACTGACAGGAAGTGTTACCGACAGGAAGTGTTAGATACAGGAAGTGTTAGAAACAGGAACTGTTACCGACAGGAAGTGTTAGAAACAGGAACTGTTACTGACAGGAAGTGTTACCGACAGGAAGTGTTACCGACAGGAAGTGTTAGAAACAGGAACTGTTACTGACAGGAAGTGTTACCGACAGGAAGTGTTAGATACAGGAAGTGTTAGAACACAGAACTGTTACGCCGACAGGAGGTTAGAAACAGGAACTGTTACTGACAGGAAGTGTTACGACAGGAAGTGTTACCGACAGAATGTTGTTTAGAAACAGGAACTGTTACTGACAGGAATGTACCGACAGGAAGTGTTGATACAGGAAGTGTAGAACAGAACTTGTTACCGACATGAGTTTTTAGATACAGGAAGTGTTACCGACAGGAAGTGTTACCGACAGGAAGTGTTACCGACAGGAAGTGTTAGCGACGCTTTGTGTTCCCCGCTGCTAGTCGAGTCATGTGACTGATGAGAACCAATCAGGAAGAGAACGTCTGCGTCATCGTTTACTAAAGTCTCAGTTTCTGTTCAGACTGAAACTCAAACCCAGAGATTTCAAACTAAAACGAGACCAGTTAAAATAAAATCGTTGATTGGTCCATTTTGATTGACAGCTCGCCTCCTCAGACGAGTCCATCGGCTCCACAGCTTGCAGGATATGACATCACACACAGGATATGACATCACACAATCATGCGTGTGTGTGTGTGTGTGTGTGTGTGTGTGTGTTTACCAGGTTCTCTCGGTCTCTCAGCTGTTGAACCTCCTGTAAAAATCAAACAGTTATTTAAGAACATTGTACCCGTGGTCACGTGATGCTTTGATGTCATCATGAATAATAAATCTAAACTTTTGTTTGCTTTGTTTTAGTAATTTTATGTTTTATTTTTACTGTATTCACAAAAAAAGCTTCATACTTTTGTCCAGCAGGTGGTGCTGAGATCACAGTGAGCTCATCCAGCACAGGTTCACATTCTCAAAGTGTGATTGGTCAGTAGCTCCTGAGACTCATGGGTAATGTAGTCGGTTAGTGGACCGACAGAATGTTACGTGTGTGGAGCAGGAGCAGACTTCATTCATATTTTCATCAAATCAATAAGAATCAGCATATTCAGGTTTAAACTCTGTGCCTGTGTGTGCGTGTGTGTGCGTGTGTGTGCGTGTGTGTGTGCGTGTGCGTGTGTGTGTGTGTGTGTGTGCGTGTGTGTGTGTGCGTGTATGGGGGGTGACCTCTGAACTCTGGCTTGACTCTGATGATGAAGCTGATGATGAAGAGGAGGAGGATGTTGTCTGTTGAGCGATGTCAGGAAGCTGCAAACACACAAACATCAATAAAGAAAGTAAAGTTTATGATGAGCATAATGTTATTATTATACTCAGCAGACAGATAAAGTCCTGTCTGATTGATTGATTGACGCACATCCAGATTGACGGTGGTCTGTTCCCCTTGTTGTTGGAGACTCAGCTGGACGCTGCCTCCACGCTCACCTGTGGACTGTACACACAACACACACCTCAGAGTTATTGATCAGTCATAGCTCCAACCCATCAATTGATCAGAAGATCAATAGAGAACTGTCTTACAGGAGCAGCCTGGTTCTGGTCCAGCAAACTGACCATCAGCAGAAACATCCACATCCTGGAAACACTGAACGACTTATCTGGTCCAAACTGGGGGAAGCAGGGCAGTCCTGATGGTCCAGGGGAGTCCTGATGGTCCAGGGCAGTCCTGATGGTCCAGGGGAGTCCTGATGATCCAGGGGAGTCCTGATGGTCCAGGGGAGTCCTGATGGTCCAGGGCAGTCCTGATGGTCCAGGGGAGTCCTGATGATCCAGGGGAGTCCTGATGGTCCAGGTCTGAGGGTCCTGCTGGTTCTGTTTGTGCCTCATCCTGATTCGTGTCTTTTATTGTCTGTTCAGCAGGAAGTGACCTGTCATCGCGTCTTCCTAGGTCCCCGCCCCCCCTCCCACGAACAATCCACCACCAACCAAAACAACACGATTTATGTGTGCGTGTGTGCGTGTGTGTGTGTGTGTGTGTGGGTGGGGGGGGGGTGATCATCTCTGGCTGTTTGTGAGAACTTAAACTGTTTTCAGACATGAACTGTGTAAAATGTTGTCTGGACATTTCCTGTAGTTAGTGTTTGTGAAGCAGAAGCAGGAGGTTGTCGGGTCAGACTCGTTCACAACAACAGGAACATGTGGGGAACATGTGAGGAGCATGTGAGGAGCATGTGAGGAACATGTGAGGAACCTGTCAGGAGCATGTGAGGAGCATGTGAGGAGCATGTGAGGAACATGTCAGGAGCATGTGAGGAGCATGTGAGGAGCATGTGAGGAACATGTCAGGAGCATGTGAGGAGCATGTGAGGAGCATGTGAGGAACATGTCAGGAACATGTCAGGAACATGTGAGGAACATGTGAGGAGCATGTGAGGAACATGTCAGGAACATGTCAGGAACATGTGAGGAACATGTCAGGAACATGTGAGGAGCATGTGAGGAGCATGTCAGGAACATGTGAGGAGCATGTGAGGAACATGTCAGGAACATGTGAGGAACATGTCAGGAACATGTGAGGAGCATGTGAGGAGCATGTGAGGAACATGTCAGGAACATGTCAGGAGCATGTGAGGAGCATGTGAGGAGCATATGAGGAACATGTCAGGAACATGTCAGGAACATGTGAGGAACATGTCAGGAACATGTCAGGAGCATATGAGGAGCATGTCAGGACATGTGAGGAGCATGTGCAGGAACATGTGAGGAGATGAGGACATGGACATGTGAGGAGCATGTGAGGAACATGTCAGGAACATGTCAGTGGTTCAGTTCATGTCTGAAATTGGGTTGAAATAGCATTGAATTGAAAAAAAAGTTAAATAATCCAGTAAAGTACAACTACAACACATGTACTTGTACACATCTCGCTACACAACTGATATGATTCCTCACAGTTTCACAATCACATGTTGATATTCATTTGTCCGTGTTGTCCACATACTTCTGTTTGTGTGGTAGTAAACACATTTCATAACCAGGAGGAGGACGAATAGATTTACTGTCTTAGCACCGCACACACACACACACACACACACAACACACACCACACTTACATACACACAACACAACTACAGAAAGTTTGTGTTACGTTGTGACAAGACGTGAGACTCTCCAGGTTCAACATCTGCTGACATCAGGTGAGGTGATTCGTCAGCTCGACCACGACGACCACGGACCAAAGGATTCAGAGTCCACGTGTCCTGGTTCGGACCAGAACACGTCTGCAAAACCTGTCGTTACCTTCAGACACACCGAGGACAACGTGTCTGTCCTCGTCTCAACAAATGCTTCTGGAGTTAAAACGAGTCAGAGAGACGCAGACACCAGATTCTAAAAAGTGACAGACGTCAGGTATCGGAAACATGAGACAGAGACTCTGTGGACATGAAGACACACGTCACATGACCGTTCACCTACACTGGTCATGTGCTGTAAACAGAAGGTAGATTGTCTACGACCAATAATATTCCACTAGGCATAACCATAGCAACGATGATGACATGTCAGTGTGGGCGGAGCATAAGGATGATGCTGCAGAAAGTTTGTGAATAAAGTTTGAATAAACAAAACTGACCAAGAATCAGATTCAGGTTGTGATGTTGTTTGTGTCCAGCAGAGGGTGTCGTCCCCTCATGAACAAGTGTGTGTCTGTGTGTGTGTGTTTGAGTGAGTGTGTGATGGTTGGGGTTGATGAAGCAGCTCGTTCCTTCTTCTCTTCAAACTGAGTGAAGGTTAATTTCTCTGTTCTCGACATGTTGAGCAGGAGGAAGTCACCAACCGCACAACACACACACACACACAGACACACACAGACACACACACTCAGTGAAGGAGTGATGATGTTCTGAGTTAAAGGATCAAAACTCTGGAACCAGACTGTTCTTCATCATGGCGCTGGATTCAGAAGGTCCTCAATGGACCAATCAAACACACCGCGCTGTTCAAACATGTGTGTGTGTGTGTGTGTGTGTGTGTGTGTGTGTGTGTGTGTGTGTGTGTGTGTGTGTGTGTGTGTGTGTGTGTGTGTGTGTGTAGTTCAGCTAATATTATTTTAAACTGTTGACCGAGACTGGTGAGCGCTGCAGCTAATACCTCACACACACACACACACACACACACACACACACACACACACACACACACACACACACACACACTCCAGTCGTTTCATGGATGATTAAAATAATGTTGAGAGAGTGAGAACAGCTGCAGAGACGAGAACTGAAGTAGAAACAAGCTGAAGTGGTCATGTTGCTATGGTGTTGCAGAGGTGCATTCTGGGAGTGGTTTGACCACGGACTGTAAATAATGATAGACGTCTCCACTTCCTCCCATCATCCGCATATGAATAAAAAAATCTTCGATATGAACGCTGCCATCTTGTGTTGATGACGTCGACCAATCCTGAGTCAGTCTCAGCTGTCAATCATGACGTCTCAGCCCGTTTTTAATAACTGATCAGAAACACTTGAACAAACATCAGTGAGATAAGAACGACCTGAAATGACAGAAACATCTTTACAAACATTTATTTAACGACTACTTTAGTTTGGTCCCATCTGCTAACATGGAGGAGGTTAATTACCTATACTGCAGCCAGACACCAGGGGGCGATCATGTCATCCATCTTTATTTACAGTCTGATTCTCACTGAAACATGAACGTTCACAAAACAAACAAAAACTGGATCAGACTAATTCCTGGAGGGAAACACTCGTCAATCTCCGCTGATCCGAAACATCTGGAAGTGTTCCAGGTGAGTGTGTGTGTGTGTGTGTGTGTGTGTGTGTGTGTGTGTGTGTGTGTGTGTGTGTGTGAGTGTGTGTGTGTGTGTGAGTGTGTGTGTGTGTGTGTGTGTGAGTGTGTGTTGTGTGTGTGTGTGTGAGTGTGGTGTGTGTGTGGTGTGTGTGGTGTGTGTGTGTGTGTGTGTGTGTGTGTGGTGTGTTGTGTGTGTGTGTTGAGGTGTGTGGTGTGCTGTGTGTGTGTGTGTGTGTGAGAGGCTGCCTATCTGGTTTCTATAATGAAAACACACTGAGCCCCCCCCCCTTCATTCTTTCTCTAACTCGTCCCAGATGTTGGACGATCAGAGGTAAAGCGAAACATGAGATGGACGACGTGACATAAAGACAGCAGCTATTTAGTGTGTGTGTGTGTGTGTGTGTGTGTGGTGTGTGTGTGAGTGTGTGTGTGTGTGTCTTGTGCAGCTATCTTTGTGAGGACCAGTTTGAGTCTACAACCTACAAAGTGAGGACCTTTTGGCCGATCCTCACTTTGTGACCCCCCCCCCCCTTTAATGACCTGTTTGGGGGTTAAGACCTGGTTTTAGGGTTAGAATCAGGTTTAGGTCAGGTTAGGGGATAGGGTTAGGGAATGCATTATGCCAATGAGTGTCCTCACTAAGACAGCTACAAACGTGTGTGTGTGTGTGTGTGTGTGTGTGTGTGTGTGTGTGTGTGTGTGTGTGTGTGTGTGTGTGTGTGTGTGTGTGCTCTCCTCCTCAGTGTCGTCACCATGGCAACGCGCTGAAAGGTGAAACCCTGATACCCTCTTCTGACCTCTGACCTCTGCATGCAGTTGCAGGAGGAGGCTCCACTTCCTCTTCCTGTGGCTCCATCCATATTCCAGCTGACAGGAAGTGATGTCGTGTCAGTGTCTCCTGACCCTGCTGCTGTTTCCCATGATGCCTTTCAGCATGGACACGTGCAGCCGCCGCAGGTGACTTCTTTAACCCTCGCTATAAATTAAGATTGATGACATGATCGCCCCCGGTGGCTGGCTGCAGCACAGGTCATAAACACTCCTCCTCCATGTAGGCAGATGGGACCTTGACCAAACTAAAAAGTACGAACATGTTTAAAACATGAAAACTGAATAAACAATGTGAGATAGTTTTATTTAAAAAAGAGTCTTTATCTAAATACATGACGTGAGTCACATGACAAACATAAGAGGACATAAGAGACACGTCCTCGCTCTCTGCTGCTCAGAAGACATACTCAGTGGTGACAACAGCAGTGATGTCATCATTGTCTTCATTCAACCCCGCAGCTCCCTCAGCAGGCGGAGCCGTCTCCATGGAGACAAGTGGCGGGCATCCTGTAGGCGGACAATGATCAGCAGACAACCTGCCACCAGGGGGAGTGTTTCCAGAACAATGAGTGTGTGTGGTTCTCACCGGAGTTTCTGCTGAGGAGTGATGTCATCAGGATGGTGGAGACGAAGTACGGAGCGAAGACGAGTAACTGGAGGAGAGGCCGTGTCCATGGAGACGGAGGTAAGACGGACATCACTGACGACACACAGTTAGACACAGTTACAGTTAGTTACAGTTACAGTTAGTTACAGTTACAGTTAGTTACAGTTAGTTACAGTTACAGTTAGTTACCGTTACAGTTAGTTACAGTTACAGTTACCGTTACAGTTAGTTACAGTTAGTTACAGTTACAGTTAGTTACCGTTAGTTACAGTTACAGTTAGTTACAGTTAGTTACAGTTAGTTACAGTTACAGTTAGTTACAGTTAGTTACAGTTAGTTACAGTTACAGTTAGTTACCGTTAGTTAGTACATTTAGTACAGTTAGTTACAGTTAGTTACAGTTACAGTTAGTACAGTTAGTTACAGTTAAGTTACAGTTACAGTTAGTTACAGTTACAGTTAGTTACAGTTACAGTTAGTTACAGTTAAGTTACAGTTACGTTAGTACAGTTAACAGTTAGTTACAGTTAGTTACAGTTACAGTTAGTTACCGTTAGTTACAGTTACAGTTAGTTACAGTTAGTTACAGTTAGTTACAGTTACAGTTAGTTACAGTTAGTTACAGTTAGTTACAGTTACAGTTAGTTACCGTTAGTTACAGTTACAGTTAGTTACCGTTAGTTACAGTTAGTTACAGTTAGTTACAGTTACAGTTAGTTACCGTTAGTTACAGTTACAGTTAGTTACAGTTAGTTACAGTTAGTTACAGTTACAGTTAGTTACAGTTACAGTTAGTTACAGTTAAAGTTAGTTACAGTTACAGTTAGTTACAGTTAGTTACAGTTACAGTTAGTTACAGTTAAAGTTAGTTACAGTTAGTTACAGTTACAGTTAGTTACAGTTACAGTTAGTTACAGTTACAGTTAGTTACAGTTACAGTTAGTTACAGTTAGTTAGTTACAGTTACAGTTAGTTACCGTTAGTTACAGTTAGTTACCGTTACAGTTAGTTACAGTTACAGTTAGTTACAGTTAGTTACAGTTACAGTTAGTTACAGTTAGTTACAGTTACAGTTAGTTACAGTTAGTTACCGTTAGTTACAGTTACAGTTAGTTACAGTTACATTTAGTTACAGTTACAGTTAGTTACCGTTAGTTAGTTACAGTTAGTTACAGTTACAGTTAGTTACAGTTAGTTACAGTTAAAGTTAGTTACAGTTACAGTTAGTTACAGTTACAGTTAGTTACAGTTAGTTACCGTTAGTTACAGTTACAGTTAGTTACAGTTACATTTAGTTACAGTTACAGTTAGTTACCGTTAGTTAGTTACAGTTAGTTACAGTTAGTTACAGTTACAGTTAGTTACCGTTAGTTAGTTACAGTTAGTTACAGTTAGTTACAGTTACAGTTAGTTACAGTTAGTTACAGTTACAGTTAGTTACAGTTACAGTTACAGTTAGTTACCGTTAGTTAGTTACCGTTACAGTTAGTTACAGTTAGTTACAGTTACATTTAGTTACAGTTAGTTACAGTTACAGTTAGTTACAGTTACAGTTAGTTACAGTTAGTTACAGTTACAGTTAGTTACAGTTAGTTACAGTTACAGTTAGTTACAGTTACAGTTAGTTACAGTTACAGTTAGTTACAGTTAGTTACAGTTACAGTTAGTTACCGTTACAGTTAGTTACAGTTACAGTTAGTTACAGTTACAGTTAGTTACTGTTAGTTACAGTTAGTTACAGTTACAGTTAGTTACCGTTACAGTTAGTTACTGTTAGTTACAGTTAGTTACAGTTACAGTTAGTTACAGTAAGCTCACCTGCAGAAACGGTCATTCCAGACAGCAGCAGCACAGACACCCCTGCAACAAGGTCAGTGAAGGTTTAGATAGTTTGTACTTTTGGACCAATCACAGGAAGTAGAGACAGCTTTAAACAATAGAAGAAGAAAAAGAAGTGTGGTTAGTAAAGAGGGACATGGGGCTGGAAGGTCGCTGGTTCGAGGCCACGGACTGGCAAAGCATGACACCTGGACCGAAGGATGGACCTGACAATGGATCTGTTGAAGTCCAAGAGGAGCGAGGGATGGACACTCCTCTCCCTATCCCACTGTCTGAGGCCCAATCCCATTCCACCCCTTAGCCCTTCCCCTTCGTTTTACGCGTTCACATGCAGGGGTGGGCTGTACCAACAGCTGTAGGGACGGGGGGGTAGGGCTAAGGCCTGGCGCTTTATAACCCTCCAAACTGAGATTTTTCAGACCCTCACTTCGAATGTAGGGTTACCCAGAATGCCTTGTGAATCCCCGGCAAGCTGGGAGAGAGACCCAGTCAAGTACAGGTAGACTCCGCCCACGTAGGTGAGGACGACAGGACGTACGTATGTCAGACAAAATTCTTTAGTCCCTAAATACAATGTGAAACCAGAACTAACAGATCAGATGAAAATATGGAACAAACACTGAAGCTTCAGAGTCGATGTTCGACGTCGTCTTTTAAACGTTTACATTGATCTCAAACTCTTTCTATTGTCGAGCGAGTGTTTCCTCTGCTGATGAATGAAAGGATGAAGTGTCGGACTCACCCAGCAGGACCAACGCAGACGGACTCTTCATTTGTCTCGACGACGAAAAAAAGAGGAAACACAGTAAAACCAGAAGTAGACAACAGGAAGTGGCTGCAGCTTCCGACACGTGAGACGTGTTTATCACATTTGATCTGAACATTTAACTTGTTTCTTCTCCAGCAGCTTCAGCGTCTCTCCTGAAGAGGAGTTGCTGCAGTCTGATTGGTCCAGGTCTGAGAGACATGTGGAGGAGGGCACAGATGTTTGAGCCCTGAGTTCAGACTGACAGGCTGAGGTGAAAATAATGTGTTGACATCAGAGTCCAAACTGTGAGATGTGACACACACACACAACACACACACACACACACACACACACACACACACACACACAACACACACACACACACAGCCGGCAGTATGTGAGTCACTACTTATTAAGTTACAACTTCAAACAAGATCCTGTTACTGTGTGTGTGTGTGTGTGTGTGTGTGTGTGTGTGTGTGTGTGAGGTCACCATCAGGTCGGGATGGGGGAAATGAGGTGTCAGCCTATCAGCTGATAGATCACCTGTTGATTGACAGGTGATCATTACCATGGTGACAGGTTTTTGTGTGTGTTTAATGTGTGTACGTGTGGTGTGTGTGTGTGTGTGTGTGTGTGTGTGTGTGTGGATAATGAATTAATATTATATATATATATACATATATATATTATATTAATATAAAGAATATTTCTCTAAAACGGTTCTTGATACCTGTGTCACCAGGACCAAAGTTCCAGAGACTTCACAGGTTCTCATGAAGGTTCTCAGGTTCTTAAAGATGTTCTGTGACAGTTCAGAGGTTCCAGAGGTTCCAGAGAGTCTGTGCAGTCTGGAGTGGCTTCATTTTGTTTACAGGATCTTAGAGTTTCAGGGGTTCCTTAGTGGACCCAAACATTCCAGGAGCTTTAGTGATTCTTGGGTAAGTTTTAATATTCGTTCTTTGGATCCCTGGGTGATGGACGTTGTCTGTCAGCATCTGAAGGAGGTTTTAAGTTCTTCAGGTGCAGAGGTTGTTCAGGAGGAACCAGGCGTCACAGATGTTCTCCGACACTTCAGGAGGTTTCGAGGGTTATTGGGGAGTTTTCTTCTTTAGTGGGTCCCTGTGGTTCTCAGGGTGGTTCCTGCGGTTCTTGAATAGTTTCCAGGACGCTTCGGTATGCTGGAGGTCAGGAGGTTTGTCAAACACTGGAAAATCTGAAACTGGAAAAATGACATGACCATTCAACACACACACACACACACACACACACACACACACACACATTAAACACACATGTATATGTACTTCAGAGCTGTCAGTATTGATCTCCTTGGAGAGAGAGAGAGACAGAGCAGGAGGGCGGCCAAAATCTTCGTGGGTAACACACACACCCACACACAGACCCACACACACACACACACCCACACACAGACCACACACACACACACACACACACACAACCACAACCCACACACACCCACCCCACCCCCCCACCCACACACACCACCCCACACACACACACACACACACCCCCCCACACACACCACTAGCTCAGATGAAACACAAACCTTCTGTTTTTTTCATTTCACTGCGTCTCTCCCAACAATGTGCTCATTAAAGTGAAATAACATGTCGACATGTTCCTTCCTATACATCACACACACACACACACACACACACACACACACACACACACACACACACACACACACACACACACACACACACACACACACACACACACACACACACACACACACACACACACACACGTCTGGAAGTCATTTCTGTCAATGAGCTCTGGGAGACGAGTGGCGGCGGTTTCTCTGTGGAGGAGGTCCAGAGGGTCGGGGGGGAACTCGTCCTGAAACCAGACGTTCTCGGGGCGACGGCTCGGTTATAACACAAAAACTTTAAACACACAACCAACACGTCCTCCTTGTTCACATGCGGGACGAGAGGCGTCACAGTGAATCTCTGATGCTGTCCCGCTGCTCCGAGCTCTGGAGGCTGTAAACCAGCGTGGCCTCGCCATGTGGCCTCGCCATGTGGCCTCGCCATGTGACCTCGCCATGGGCCTCGCCATGTGGCCCCGGCCTCGCCATGTGGCCTCGCCATGTGGCCTCGCCATGTGGCCCGGCCTCGCCATGTGGCCTCGCCATGTGGCCTCGGCCTCGCCATGTGGCCCCGGCCTCGCCATGTGGCCTCGCCATGTGGCCCCGGCCTCGCCATGTGGCCTCGCCATGTGGCCCCGCCATGTGGCCTCGCCATGTGGCCTCGCCATGTGCCCCGCCATGTGGCCTCGCCATGTGGCCTCGCCATGTGGCCTCCACGACGCTTTCTCCTGACTCTGTTCTGTGGCGTGACGTCAGACTCGTCCTCTGCTGTGGTGAAGCAGCCATCACCTGTGTTTAAGAGCCGCGCTGTGATTGGCTGCTGTGGTTCAACAGAATTTGTTTGTTCAGACTCTGGTTACGCCGCTTGTCAATCACACAACACACACACATTTGGCTACCGCTGACCTCTGACCTTGATGTGTGTTTGTTGTTCCTGTGGAGAAACGCCTGCTGCTCTGAAACCACATGACCTCTCCTGCTTCACTGTCCCTGAGCCAATCAGGAGCCAGATAAGGCTCCAATCATGGCCCTGTTTTAATCAGCCTCACATTAAGTTTTCTGTGAACTGACCAAACATAATGCTGAGGATGGAGCACCATCACCATGGTGACCACTGACCCTCTCACTGTCAGGCCCGCTGTTTGTCTGTCTCATCCCTCCGTCCTGATAACACACACACCCTGAGGTCAGAGGTCAAAGTTGACAGTTCCCATGTTTGTTTGTATGAGTCCACTCCGCCCTGTGGTCAGTCAGGTGACCTTCGCCTTAAGGCTGATGACAGAAACTTTAAAAACTCGTCAGACAACCGAAGCTGAAACGATCGCTTTGTCCTATTCTCTATTTTTTAAGTAAAACCATTCAAACTGAAAATACTTTGTTTTACAGGACCTGAGACTTGGACTCGACTTTACTTGAGCTTGGTCCTGTGATACCAGCTTGACCCAGAGGAGGTGGTGGGTCCCAGCCCCCCCCCCTGCAGGACACAGGCACTGGGCAGCTCCTTCAGCGACTGATCCAAGTGTCTGAAGGTGTCGCAGGTCCTGCAGCAGAAAGACTGTACGACCAGCTCGCTCCCAGTAAAACTCCATGCACCATCATGGACTGAACTTTAACACTTTAACACTTTAACTGTGCAATATTCACTGTTTGGCCCTAAACACCTCAGAGAAACCAGTGTGACCAGATAGTCCCCTTGGTGTTAGTTTGGCCCCAGCTCCACTGTGAGGAACCTGAGTTAGGACCAGGACATGTGACCCACAGGACCCAAGTCTCTGGGACAGCTTTCTTCCACCTGCACAGTATTAGGAACACTAGGAACATCCTGTCTCAGAAGGAGAAACTCGTCCATTGTTCCCTCGAGACTGGATCAGTGTAACTCTTTATCATCAGGACGTCCCAGTGAGTCTGTGAGAAGCCTCCAGTTGGTCCAAGATGCTGCAGCACGAGTGCTGACAGGAACTAGGAAGAGATCATATCACTGCTCTCAGCTTCTCTGCATTGGCTCCTTGTAAAACTCAGGAGATCAAGATCCTGCTCCTCACATAGAAAGTCCTTAACAATCAAACCCTTCATATATCAAAGAGCTCATAACACTGTACTGTCCAAATAGATCACTGCACTCCCAAAACACAGGTTCATTGTGGGAACTGTTGGTTTCTCTATAAAACATTTTAGGGTCTTGACCTTCGATGTAAAGAGCCTTGAGATAACGTATATATTATGATTTGGTGCGATACAATTAGATTATACTGTATGTTCATCCATCTGTGCAATATAAATGGTTTACGTGCAATCCGTTCACTGTAAATATCCTCACTGCATACATTCATGTTTCTATTATTTTTATATTCCTTACACTTAGTATTGAATGTTACTTCAGACTTGCTGATGTCTTTTTGACTCTTGCTGCTGTAAGACTGCAAATGTCCCATTGTGGGACTAACCTGACAGACTCCTGCTGTGACACTGAGCTTCATACCCGTCACAGACCGATTCCACCAAACAAGTCCAGCTGCTGGACCGAGGAGACGGACACAGAGTCCTCGTCTCCAGCTGGTGACTCTTCCTGTGGGAAGAACAAACGACTGACTGACGTCACAACTTTGCTCTGGAACATTTTTCCATCTTTACAAAATGAAGAAAACGATTTTCTCCAAATGTAGGTTTATTATAAAAACATGATCGTGATCAAATATCAGGTACAAAAAGTGCTACAATAAAAATCGCTCTGGTGTGGAAGTGGAACCTGGAACATGATAAACTGCTGCTTCCTGCGAGAGCGACGAGATGGAACCACTCGTCCCATCTGACACGCCCCCTGACTCAACCAGATGATGTGAGAAACATCTCCGACATGTGCTGGAAAAGGTCGACCAATCACAGCAGAGAGGAGCAGCTGGCCAATCAGAGCAGACTGGGCTTTACCAGGAGGGGGGGGTCTTAAAGAGACGGGAGCTAAAACCAAGTGTTTGAGACAGAGGCTGAAAAGAGGAGCTGCAGCGATGGACAGTCTGATGACAGTGATTCTGAACGTTAGAGCATGAAAACATTTTACAGTCATAACATCAGTCGTTACATCAACATGAAGATGAACAGAATGTGTCTCTTTAAGGTTTTAAAATAGTTTCAGATCCCAGTGTAGAAAACCAGGCTCAATAAACAAAATCTGATCATTTGAAATCGGCCATAAATGGATAGTTGCTGGTTTCCTGTGACTTTGACGTAAATATTCCTGAAATCTCAGATCCAGGGAATTTCAGCTGCTGAGAAGTCACAGTAAATTTGCTAAATCTTAAAAGATGTCCTGTAACAGATTTTAATGATTCGCATGAAAACTTGAGTAATGTTCTCAAAGATTTCCTCAAAATGTTCCCCAGTGTTTTCTGACGCAATCCCAGAATATTGTTATTATGATTATGAAGAGTACGATATTCAGATTGGTCGATGTTTCACAAAATAAATCCTCCAA
Organism: Reinhardtius hippoglossoides; assembly: GCA_006182925.3. Lineage (NCBI taxonomy): Eukaryota > Metazoa > Chordata > Actinopteri > Pleuronectiformes > Pleuronectidae > Reinhardtius > Reinhardtius hippoglossoides. The sequence continues at coordinate 15,413,786 of CM031692.1, forward strand.
GGACGTCCCGATGTTCCTCAGGTAAATGTTCCCACAGTCTGTGGGAAATGATTCATCCACAGCGTTTCCACAACTTTAAAATGTCTGTAAAAAAGTTCTGATCAAATCCCAGAATATTCCTAAAAATAAGTAAAAACTCGTCCACGATCCAGTTCACAAAAATCCCTTCGGATAAAACCGAATCTGGTAGAAACCAAAACTGCTCAAATCTGCAGGAATTTCTGTTCATGTTGCACCAAAGGAAAATCCTGATTGTCTGTGGAAATCCACTGTTTGATAGACAGGGCTGAGAACCAATCCCAGCTGTGCTTTAATACAGTGGGCGGGGCTTAGTCACATCAGCAGGGTTGTAGTGGGCAGCACCAGGAAGAACTGAAATAATCTGCGACCAATCAGAGGCGTCCCCTGAACTGAATCCGATGTCCTGTGTTGGATGCTGATTTGACAGTGGCTGGGTTGTTCAAACAACCAATCAGGTGAAGGTATGAGGAGCCTTAGGTTTCCTGAGGAGGGGAATGGTTGTAGTGGTTTGACAAGGCGGGGCTAAATATGTCCTTAGCGCTGACCAACCATTGTTCATAATAATGTAGGTGGAGTCTATTTAGGGCAGTAACTCTATGTTAATCATTTAGTGTTCTTTGTGCTCCTTAATGTCACAGCAACTCTCATTGGTCCAGTAGCAGGAGGTCTTCTTGAGTGGTGTAGGGCCGCTCTGTGATTGGTCAGTAGAGCACGGTGGGTGGAGGTTTGTGTATCCTGAGCGTCTGAATGGAGGAGAGGATCTTCTTCTGGTGACCGGCGAGGGTCACGCCCACTCGGAGCAGGTCTCTATGGAAACAGATGGAGAGTAAGGTCAAAGGTCAGAGTCAGAATCATCAAGAACAAGAGTGTTGACTGTGTCGTTGGTCCCTGAGTGTTGACTGGCAGGCGGCCTGGTCTGTGTCAGTGAGTGTAGGTGATCATACTCAGTGTTGAGCTGCGAGACGATCTCCAGGCTGATGAGACCGGCCTGAACGAAGCTCTGCTCATATCGCTCCATCTTTATGGCTCGAAGCCACTCAGACACCGACCCACAGGCCGAGAGACAAGGGGGCATACGCTGGTCCAACAGAGGCTGGGACGAACTGAGAGACAGAGACAGACACACAGGAAGTTGCTTCAGGAATGTGATCATATGACCCGCTCTGCACCTGCTCATGTAAACAACCATGTCTGTGTAAACAGCTGTCAATCACACAGCTGGCTGCCCCGCAAGCCCCACCCACTGCCTGTCTCTCCACGGCAGACTCTGACCTTTGACCCCAGAAGCCACCAGCTGGTGCATGAATGAAATTCCACAGCTGCCAATCAAACCCTCCACTCTCTGCTTAGCAAGGTGCCTCACCTCGTGCCCTCCTGGTGCGTCAACTTCAGGGAGGCGGGGTTACGGATCAGCCTATCGAGCGCTGCCACCGCATCACAAAACCTCGGCCTGTTGGCTCGTTCCTTCTGCCAGCAGTCCAGCATTAGCGCGTGCAGGGAGGCGGGGCACTCCGGCGGCGGGGGCAAGCGGTAGTCCTGCTCAATGGCGTTGATCACCTGAAGAAGAGAGGGACAGACAGGTGAGTGAGGCAGGTGAGAGACAGACAGCTGTCGGTCCATCAGATTTTAAAAAAAATTTAAAAATTCTTACGTCCTGGTTGCTCATGTCCCAGTATGGTCGTTCTCCGTATGACATCACCTCCCACATGACGATGCCGTAACTCCACGCATCACTGGCAGACGTGAACTTCCTGTATTCAGTCAGTGGATTAAATAATCAATATCTAACGTCTTTAACATGACAGAACTGAATATGAATGCGATTCTATGACAGAAGCTCAATGAGCTGTGGTGAAGTCACCTGTAGGCGATGGCTTCAGGAGCCGTCCAGCGAATCGGGATCTTCCCTCCCTGAGAAACAAGACAGAGTCGGTTACTTCATCAAAACACGCTGGAAACAATTATTTCATAATACGACTTTGATTTGGATCATAGTTAGAACACAATGCTGTAAATGTTCTGTCAACTGTTTAAACCAATTTATTTGAATAGTGCGCCTGTGTTAAAATACGAACCTCCCTCTGTTTTTCTTTCAGGGAGATTTTGCCCACGTCATAGAAGCATTCCATTAATGCTTATGCAAGCTGCTGATTGGTCAGTTGAGAATTTACGGCTGAGGACAGGGTACCTTCCTCAAGGAAAGTGAATAACGTGAAACATAATCTAAAGGAGGAGCCGGAGGATCCACTTGTAAATCAGGCTCATTGAGCAGCTGCTAACGGCTCAGTGACGTTAATAACTTTATTCAACGCCAACACAAAAACTGGTGAGAACAAAAAGTCATGTGTGTCATGTCATGTGGTGTGTGGCGTCACAACTATTTACAGAAAGCGTTTTCACTACAATTAATAAGTATTAAATCTATTCTAATGGAACAATGTTCATTATATAAACCACTTATAACACAATTATAACCCTATAAACGTTACGTTAACGTTGTGTGCCCACATCATGCCTCCACTTGTTCTGGACGACCTCGAGAGCGCCCTCTACACAACGTACAGAGCCAATCACAGCAGAGGTACTGTTCCTTTAAATCTCATCAGCAAACACCCTTC
>CM031692.1:15421424-15431424 GCA_006182925.3 Reinhardtius hippoglossoides
GATCCGTGTGTTGCTATTGGTTGGACAGGGGTTACACACACCAGGTCCTGACCCCGCCTTAAACTGACGAGATGGACAGGCTGGAGAGAAAAATATGAGTTAACATTATAATTGTTTTTCTTGTCGTCGTAAAAAACCAGACTGACGTGATCTGACTTTGTCACCATGACAACTCGCTGCAGCAACAAAGGTATTAACCCGACGCAGAAAGTAGTCCCTACGCTGCGTAAAACTTTACAAATAAAACATTTGTAATAGTTCTTCAGCTGACGCGCTCGGAGCGGAGCGCCACAGACAGAGGGAGGGAAGGTCCTGAGAGACGGACACAGGAGACATGTTAACGTGTCTCTTTGTGTCTGAACAATGATGAGATGGCGTCCGGATGAGGAACATCACAGGGAGCGAGGGAAGAGTGCAGCGGCACAGACAGAGACAGGAAGTGACCTTGGCTTCGACAGGATGTGGAAAGTGCTGCCATGATGTCACCACGCCAACTCCTGCCAGGCACCGTCACGCACACACTCTCTCTGTCCCGCAGAGCTGAAGCAGCGCAAGTTAACCTTTGACCTTTTCACTCAGCCAGGACATTACCCCCCCCCCCCCCCAGGGTTAACATGCAGCAGAAGCAACCAGCCCCCCCCCCCAGCAATGCATCCTGGTTGCAGTCAGCTGACCTCTGACCTCATACAGAATAACAGGAAGCTTCAACAACCGAATGTCTGTCGCCTCCTTTTTTATCACAGGCCCCACCTCCCCTCGCCCCCCCCTCGCCCCCCCTCGCCGCCTGACTGAGGCCCGTCAGAAACATGTGGAGCCACATTCCTGTCAGATTAGAGTTTAAAGTGAGCGCTGGACTTCTACTGTTACAACAGTTCTCCTCTGCCGAGCTGTGGAACCTCCACACGCAGAACCTCAGGGTCACGTGATCACATGCCGCTTCAGACTCGTCCAACAGAAACAACAAGACAAATGAAGAGAGATTTGTTGATACGAGACGACCTGTGGAGAACTGCGTTCGTGTCAAAGGTCACAAAACTGATCCTGACAAAGTTCAAGCAAATAAAACTGTTTTTTTACTGAGACTGAAAATAAAATCATCCAAACAAAGAAAATTCATATTTTATCCTATCTCTCTGTAATAACACCATGTCGTTCGCCCTTCTTCTGTCAACACACTTCTCTCTCTCTCTCTCTCTCTCTCTAATCATCTCCAGCCTCCCTCTGTTTACACTGTGTGTGTGTGTGTGTGTGTGTGTGTGTGTGTGTGTGTGTGTGTGTGTGTGTGAGAGAGAGAAAGAATTTTGAGTGCTGATAATGAAGAAACACATTTCACCTCTCACACTGAAAGGGCTTTTACTTTGTAAATAACCTGCAGATGAACCTGTTTGAATTCTGTCCTTTTAGGTCCATCTGGTCAAAGTTCCGTAAAGTTCCGTAAAGTTCCGTAAAGTTCCGTAAAGTTTGCAGGTCAACACATTGTCTCACAGTCGTTACATCTGTGTTTATCATGTGACAGAGCTTTTAATTTGAAAACTCTGAACGAACTAAATCCCAAACTTCGCTCTCTCACCTCGACACCGCACGTCGGTCTCGCCTGCCTCGTACCCGGGGCGACAGGCGCAGCTGGATGTGGGCTGCCCCACCCACTGCCCGTCCTCGCCACAAAGCATGCTGGGAGGTCGTGACAGTTCTCCTGGCGGCGTCACTGCGTTTTCCACACACACACCCTGAGCCTACAGCACACACACATACACACAGTTTGTCAATGACACAAAATCTCATCAGCACACTTAATGATGAAGCTTTTATTTTGTTAACAGCCTCTTTGTAGATGAAATGTTTTTAATTTGTAAAATAACAGGAAGCTTCTTTTTTGGACAAATAAATTTACAAGTGAACTGACTTTAAATTTCAAAATAAACAGTTTTCTAAGGCATGCTGGGTTCTGGAAACTGTGGTTGCCATGGTTGCCATGGTTACTGTGTAGTTACCTGCTCCACCAGAGAGTGGGGGATGGTTTCAGGGAAGGAAGCAAAGGCCCGGTGGAGGGGCGGGCACTTCCGGTGGAAGACGCGCACGGACAGCAGCGCCATGCAGGTACCCTGGCTGTGGAAGGCCAGGTAGAGCCCCGCCCCCTGCAATGGCCCCAGGCGTAACAGTTTGACGTTGGAGCGCCGTTCTCCCCCGTGTCGCAGCAGGTGGTCGGCCGCCACCGTGGAGACTTTGGTGTAAGGGTTCTCCATCCAGGACGGGTGAGTGGGCGTGGCCTCGTCGCTGTCGGACTGGTAGTAATACAGGTTGAAGGTTTCTTTACAGTGACGCTGGTTCAGAGCGGAACACTCCATCATGGTGAACCTGCAGGAACACGCTCAGTTTCACCTCCACAGAAACACCAACAACAAGCGGAGCAAAAACCAAATCTACCAACCGGATCTCCACGTAGAGGGTGGTCGCCTCCCTCCGGGGGATCCAGCGAGTCCTGAGCCAATAGGAGGACGGACTATCAGGCGTGCAGATCTGATATATCCGCACCATGTTGGACTCATCATCCAATCCGCTCATTTCCTCCCACTGCGCATAGACGGACAGAGATTAGCATCCTTCCTTGTGATGAACTGAATGCTAGCATCCTTCATTGTGATTAACTGAATGCTAGTAGCCTTCATTGTGATGAACTGAATGCTAGTAGCCTTCATTGAGCCCAAAGGTAAACGTCAGCTGAAAGCTAGCTTGTGAGTGGGTGTGTACCTCTGGGTCGTCGGGAGGATGATTCATCCAGCGAAGATCGGATGTCTCTGACTTAGTGTTCATCAACACCTCTGAGAGACAGACGGGTAGAGTCAGACAGACAGACAGACAGACAGGTGCCAACATAATGTAAACAGCTCGCACACGCTCATGTTTAAACACACACACACAAATGGACTCTAATTGTCCTTGTTGGTTCAGTGACTGAAGCAATTACAGTAAATTAGTGAGAGGAGGAAAGTGTGTGTGTGTGTTGTGTGTGTGTGTGTCAGACAGACAGGTGAGTGTGTCTTTCACACCTACAAATTATTAATCTGGTTAAAGAGAGTTGATGAAGTGTAACCGACATGAGTCTCAGGTTTCCTGCAGCACCTGAACACCTCACTGATCTTAGCTCCATGCCACAGGCTGTGATGTCATGGTGATGTCATGTGATCACTTTGATGTCGTGAGAGAGGCGTCGATTGACTTCCTGGTCAACGACTTCGAACCACAACAATGGGTTTGTACTGGTCCCATCACTGCGACTGTGATGAGGCCGTGATGCGACTCACAAAGGTCAGTGCTCTGATTTAGATTCCATTGGTCGAGAGTAACGTCACGCTGAGGTCGCAGGTCAGGTGGCGAGCTGACGACCCCGTGACCCAGCATCCTGAGCAACAGGTCCCCACTTCAACCGCTACACAAACCTTTACTGTGTCTGGTCAAACTCACAGGATGACACAGACACATACAAGAACACACACACGCACACACACAAACACATTCTGAGAACACACACAAACCCACTCTGAGAACACACACACACACACACACACACACACACACACACACACACACACACACACACACATTCTGAGAACACACACACAAACCCACTCTGAGAACACACACACACACACACACACACACACACACACAGAGATACTGTGAGAACACACACACACACAAACACACACTCTGAGAACACACACACACACACACACACACACACAGAGATACTGTGAGAACACACACACACACAAACACACACTCTGAGAACACACACACACACACACACCAAACACACACTCTGAGAACACACACACTTAGAGCGAGTGTCTTGTATAAACATCCCACCAGCGTTGTCATGGTAATTTCCGTGTCCTCGTCATGCACTCTTATCACCAGATATACTGTTTACAGTGTGTGTGTGTGTGTCTCGTCAGTGTACGACACACACACACACACACACACACACACACACTTAATGTTGGTTTGTTTGTGTTGAGTCTTGTTCAAGTTGATGTTAATTTGTTTCCTTCACTTCTTAAGCTCTACGTTTTTTTAAGGATATCTTTATTATAGCAAAACAAATGTAAGTTTAACTAAACTAACTTAAGTTAAAATTAAACTAAACCACGTCAAACATCCTGTTTTTGATTTAGTTTGAAAGGAAACTGATTTTTTTTGTCAATCAGCTGTAAACTCTTGGTTGACTGATGTTCTTCCGTGTTCCACCTCTGGAGAACTGAGGTTCTAACGAGGAACCAGATCCAGTTCTCTTCTCTGCATTTAAAACTAACAGAGAACACTTGAGTCTTTAGGCTCTCATCACATAAAACTCAATCTGATCGATTATTGGTTCAAACAAAACATTAAGCTGCAGCTGTTTGATGATCGATAACTGTAGTAAACTGTAGTAAAGGTTCACTGTGTAGGTAACTGTAGTAAAGTACAGTTAACTGTAGCTCAATGCAGTAAAGTGTATTAAAGTGTAGTTAACTAGCTAAGTGTAGTAAAGTGTATTAAAGTGTAGTAAACTGTAATTAACCGTAGTTAAAGTGTAGTAAAGTGTAGCTAAATGTAGTAAAGTGTATTTAACCGTAGTTAAAGTGTAGCTAAAGTGTAGTTAACAGTAGTTAAATGTAGTAAAGTGTAGTTAACAGTAGTTAAAGTGTAGTTAACATAGTTAAATGTAGTAAAGTGTAGTAAATGTAGTAAAGTGTAGTTAACCGTAGTTAACCGTAGTTAAGTGTAGTAAAGTGTAGCTAAAGTGTAGTTAACAGTAGTTAAATGTAGTAAAGTGTAGTTAACAGTAGTTAAAGTGTAGTAAAGTGTAGCTAAAGTGTAGTTAACAGTAGTTAAATGTAGTAAAGTGTAGTTAACAGTAGTTAAAGTGTAGTAAAGTGTAGTAAATGTAGTAAAGTGTAGTTAACCGTAGTTAAAGTGTAGTAAAGTGTAGTAAATGTAGTAAAGTGTAGTTAACCGTAGTTAAAGTGTAGTAAAGTGTAGCTAAAGTGTAGTTAACAGTAGTTAAATGTAGTAAAGTGTAGTTAACAGTAGTTAAAGTGTAGTTAACAGTAGTTAAATGTAGTAAAGTGTAGTTAACAGTAGTTAAAGTGTAGTAAAGTGTAGTAAATGTAGTAAAGTGTAGTTAACAGTAGTTAAAGTGTAGTTAACAGTAGTTAAAGTGTAGTTAACAGTAGTTAAAGTGTAGTTAACAGTAGTTAAATGTAGTAAAGTGTAGTTAACAGTAGTTAAAGTGTAGTAAAGTGTAGTAATGTAGTAAAGTGTAGTTAACAGTAGTTAAAGTGTAGTTAACAGTAGTTAAATGTAGTAAAGTGTAGTTAAAGTGTAGTTAACAGTAGTTAAATGTAGTAAAGTGTAGTTAACAGTAGTTAAATGTAGTAAAGTGTAGTTAACAGTAGTTAAAGTGTAGTTAACAGTAGTTAAATGTAGTAAAGTGTAGCTAAAGTGTAGTTAACAGTAGTTAAAGTGTAGTAAAGTGTAGCAAAGTGTAGTTAACAGTAGTTAAATGTAGTAAAGTGTAGTTAACAGTAGTTAAATGTAGTAAAGTGTAGTTAAAGTGTAGTTAACAGTAGTTAAATGTAGTTAAATGTAGTAAAGTGTAGTTAACAGTAGTTAAATGTAGTAAAGTGTAGTTAACAGTAGTTAAAGTGTAGTAAAGTGTAGCTAAAGTGTAGTTAACAGTAGTTAAATGTAGTAAAGTGTAGTTAACAGTAGTTAAAGTGTAGTAAAGTGTAGCTAAAGTGTAGTTAACAGTAGTTAAAGTGTAGTAAAGTGTAGCAAAGTGTAGTTAACAGTAGTTAAATGTAGTAAAGTGTAGTTAACAGTAGTTAAATGTAGTAAAGTGTAGTTAAAGTGTAGTTAACAGTAGTTAAATGTAGTAAAGTGTAGTTAACAGTAGTTAAATGTAGTAAAGTGTAGTTAACAGTAGTTAAATGTAGTAAAGTGTAGTTAACAGTAGTTAAATGTAGTAAAGTGTAGTTAACTGACCCACTGTAAACTGCTGATTGTTAACTATTGATTGATTACATGATGTCAGATCGTTGACTACTGGAGGAAACAGATGAGCAGTAATCTGATCAGATGTGATTTCATCAATACAGGTATCGATCACAGTGATTGACAGAGTGTTATTGATGAGTACGGCGGCTGACGGGAGACAAACTTACCTTCTTCTGCTCCGCAGCAGCTCAGCAGCAGCAGCGGGAGGAGGAGCAGCTGCAGCCCGCAGGAGGAGGCCTGTCCCCGGGCCACGGGACCCTCCATCCGGCCCTGTCCCACCAGATCCAGACCCGAGCCCACGGTACTCGCGTCGATCACTGATCACCGATCGTCAGCTGGGCTCGCTCTCGATCGGCCGCGCGCGCCTCATTGGAGCCCAGCAAGTTAAAAGGAACTTTTTCCTGATTGGTCCGCGGAGGGAGACGGACCGAGAGCAGGAGAGCTGCGGTCCCAGCAGCGGGACCCAGCGGGGCGCGGCGGCCTCCTGACCGGGAGAGGGGCTCCAGGAGGCGGCCTGCAGCGCGGAGAGGAGTCGCTGGGTGGACCGGAGGACGGAGCCGGTAGTGAGAGGCGGTCAGAGTGTCCCGGTGCGTCTCAGCTGGTCTCCCGTTAGTTTCTCCTTGTGTCTCTGTCTGTCTCTATTTTCTCTCTCTCTCTCTCTCTCTCTCTCTCTTCTCTCTCTCTCTCTCTCTCTCTCTGTCTCTATTTTCTCTCTCTCTCTCTCTCTCTCTCTCTCTCTCTCCTGTCTCCCCCCTTTTTTCTCTCTGTCTTCTCTCTCTGTCTCTCTGTCTCTCCTCTCTCCCCCCCCCCCTCTTTCCCTGTCTCTCTCTCTCCTCTCTCTCTCCTCTCCTCCTCTCTCTCTCTGTCCTCCTCCTCTCCCTCTCTCTCTCCTCTCTCTTTCCTCCCCCTCTCTCTCTCTCCCCTCCTCTCTCTCTCCTCTCTCTCCTCCCCCTCTCTTTCCCTCTCTCTTCTCTCCCCCTCTCTCTCTCTCTCTCTTTCGGGACAATAAGTTTGGACAAAAGCTGCGGACACAAGTTTTTTGGCCCCACCCCCAGATACAAAGACCACACCCCCACTGCCCAAAGCTGACTGAGATTGGCTGGAGGACATATGGGCGGCGTCTTGTCTAACCCTAACCCTTGTTATATGTTTATCTTTAAAAAACACTTTATATTGTCTTATTAGTATTAAAAGTATTGTAAATTTGTGTTACACTGTGTGTTTGTGTCACTGTTTGTAGTGTAGTGTATGTATGCGTAATGTGGTGTGTTTCGTGTGTGTGTTGTGTAGTGCAGTGTAGTGTGTTTCAGTGTGTGTCTGTGTGTGTGTAGTGTGTGTGTGTGTTACATTTCACACCTGAAGTTTCATTCACACGGTCACTGGGCGAGAGACATTATGTCAGAACAGAGAGAGAGAGACAATGATGCACATCAGATGAAAGGTATCCCCCCCCCCCCCCCCAACCACCCAGAGAATAAAAGACCAGGGTCAGGTATCACCCCCCCTCCCCCCTCCTTCCTGTCTTCTGTTCTTGTGAGGAGAGAAAGGGGGGATGAGGTGGGGGGGGTTTCTTCCTTAAAAGCTTCTTTTCGGGGGAATAAAATCCGGGCCTGGTCTCCTGGGGGGTTGCCGGGCGTGCGCCGTCTTTTTCTCGTCCTTCCTCTCTTCTCCTTTTTCCTTCCTTCCCCCTCTTCTCTTTTTCCTCTCCTCTTCCCTTTTTTTCCTCTCTGTCCCCTCCCTTCTCTCTTCTCTCCTTTTTCCTCTTCTCGCTTTTTTCCTTCGCTTTCCCCCCCTTTTCTCTTTTCCTTTCTCCTCTCTTCGCTCTCCCTTTCTCTCTCTCCTTTTTTCTTCTCTTCCCTCTCTCTCCTTCTCTCTTTTCCTTCTCTTCCTTCCCCTTCTTCCTTTTTCTTCTCTTTTCCCCCTTCTTCCTCTTCTCTCTCCTTCTCTCTTTTCCTTCTCTCCTTCTCTTCCTCTTTCTCTTCTCTTTTCTCCCTTTTCTTCTCCTTCCCCTCCTCTTCCTCCTCTCTTTTCTCCTCTTTTTTTCCTTCCTCTCTCTCTCTTTTCTTCTCTCTCTTTTTTTCCTTCTCTCCTCTCTTCTTTCCCCGCTCCCCTCTTCTCCTTCTTTTTTCTTCTCTTCCTCTCTCCTCTCTCTCTTTTCCTTCTTTCTCCTCCTTCCTCTCTCTCTTCCCTTTTTCTGCTCCTCCCTCTCTCTTCCCTCTCTCGCTCTGTGTCCTTCTCTTCCTCTCGCTTCCGCTCTCTCTCTCCTCTTCCCGCTCTCTCGGCCTCTTCTTCGCTCTCTCTTCCCTCCTCCCGGTCTCGCCCCTTTGCCTTCTCTCTGCCTCCCCGCTTTTCCCTCTCCTCCCCGCCCGGTCCCTCGCTTCTCCCTTTTCCTTTCCCTGCCCCCCTTCGCGCCTCCCGCTGCGCTTTTTGCCCGTCGCCCCTCCCCTCTCGCCCCCCTGGGTTGCCGGCTCTCCCTCCTTCCGTTTTTCCTTTCTTCCCTCCCCTCCTCTTCGCTCTTTTCCTTGCTTCCCTCCGCCTCTTTCTTCCGCGCCGCGCGCCGCGCCCGCGCGCGGGTTCGCGCGGGCTCTCTTTTCGGGGCAGTCCCATTCCACCGGGGGTGGGCTGGCCCCCCCCCTGGGGCTTCCTGTGGGGAGTTGCCGGGCAGGGGGCTTCCCCCCCCCCCGTCAGACAGACAGGGGTGGAAATGTTGTCTTGTCGCTCCTGCCGTTTTCTTTTTTGTTTTTTTCCTTACAAATTTTTCTTAAATTTTCTCTCCCTGTTTCCGCTCTTCTCTACAGCTTTAGCTTTCTCTTTAAATGTGTATTTATTTTTCCTTCATACTCTCCTCTGTGGGTTTGTTCCTCCTGCAGTGACTGGACTCTTTTACCTCATGTTCTTTTGCTCACATTGAGTTTTGTTTGATAAAGTACATCGATTTATTTAAACCATAAATTAGACCCACTGGACACGTGGAACTAGGTTTTACTAATATTCATACTTTTTAACCAAAAAGGGAAAAATGTGTCAGACAAACCTTTAAAATAAATGTTCTTGTGTTTTATTCGTGAGTGAAATGATGTTAAACCTTCGCGATGTTCATCAGGGTTTCCCGGCGGACATCGTAAAAGGGCTGTTCTCACTCGTTGATAAGTGATGAAAACATGATTTCTCCGACCATCAGACGACTCAAAAGACCCCCAGACAATCCAAAACAACTTTATTAACACAACAAGGAGGACAAGTTAACACAGCATTGTCACAAGGTGTGTGTGTTCAGTGTGTAGAGAATCGTGGCAGCTGATTTCCCAGGATGACACGTCTCTCCACGCCCTCCTCTGAGATGCTCGCCAGTCTGACCACACCCCCGCTGGACCCGTCTCTCTCCATCGCCAGAGACAGAGCTGTGAGACAGACAGACAGACAGGTGAGATGCAGTAACACCTGTGTGAATATTACAGTGTGTGGGGGGGCAGTGGACCCCAGCTCCCAGCATGCCTTGCAGCAGCTGTACCTGTAGCAGTTAGCTCCAGACACTGGTCTTTGGTCATTCCAGGTTTGTAGTTTGAGTCCATGAAGCCGTAGATGTAGGTGCTGCCGCTGCCGCCCACAGACAACGGCTGCCTCACCAACATCCCACCAATGGGGACACAGTATACCTGAGAGACAGACAGGTTACACACAGACAGGTTACACACAGACAGGTACATTAATTGATTAGTTTATAACCTTTATTTACTCAACTCTGCAGGAATATCAGCACCATCTAGTGGCCACACAGAGAGGTGCAGGAAGAAAACTTAATCTGTGTGTGCTCTTGTGCAGCTATCTTTGTGAGGACCAGTTGGAGCCTACAACCTACGGCCCCCTTTAATGGTCTGTTCGGGTTTAAGGGTTAGAATCAGGTTTAGGTTAGGGATAGTCATTTAGTTGGGATGGTCAGGGGCTCGGGAATTCATTATGC
>CM031692.1:15436424-15466424 GCA_006182925.3 Reinhardtius hippoglossoides
GGTGTGTGTGACGTGTTCAGGTGTGTTTGTGTGTTCAGGTGTGTGTGACGTGTTCAGGTGTGTGTGACGTGTTCACGTGTGTGTGACGTGTTCAGGTGTGTTTGTGTGTTCTACTCGATTGTTGAAGTTCTTTTTTCTCCTTGTGGTCGTTTTGTGTGTCTCTGTCCTAAATGGTTTTGGTGTGTGTGTGGTGTGTGTGTGTGTGAGAGATTAGTTTTGCTAACATCTGTGCACAGTTAGATATTTTGGAGCGGCAGGTTTTTAATCCTGGTTGAGGGTCGTTAGGACAGACATGATATCTGAGTGGTGGATTAAAGCAACAGGATTAATATGACTGCTGCAGTGGAGTGACGGACAGAGACGGAGAGGACGACAGACATCACACACCTCAACAGGTACGACTGTTACCATGGAAACGTTCTGATACTGTGACACATGTATGATGGTGTTTGTCTTTGATGGTTCCAGTTGCCACCTCTCAATCGTCAGCCATGTTTGCGGGTCGGGTGTCGGCAGGAGCCGCTGTTGGGCCGTCGGCGGCCGCAGGAAAAGGTGGAAAGTTGTCTGTGGAGGAGCTGTACGGGTTCACCAAGAAACCAAAGGTCAACAGAGGGAATTCTGGGAAACCAGACAAAGGGAAGCAAAGAAAGACACGAAGGAGAAAGAGGAGTCTGCGCTGGCGTCGCAGATCCTGGAGGCGGCGAGGAGGCTGATGGAGAGACGACGACTCGTGATCTACCTGAAGGAATGTGGAGTCACCATGGAGCAGAGTCACATGACCTACAGGTGAGACGGAATGTCAGGCTCCGCCCACACTGACGCACTGTAGTTTAAAACTTGTCACTGTTGCCATGGTTACGCCTGGCGTCCGCATGAGTCCCGGGTTTCCCAGCCTCTGAATCAGAGACTGTTGGTCGCAGTGTGTGTGTCGTCAGGTGTTCACGTCTCTTTCTCTCTCCCTCTCCCCTGAGGACGTGTTACATGGTCACACACACGTCAGTTGAATAATTCACGTGGAAATTCACCTGGATGTTTATCTTTTTGTAAAATAATAATCAGAATTTGAATCAGCACGTGACACGTGTGTTTTCTGACATGTACATGCTCACGTTCAGTTTCTCGTGTGTGTGTGTGCGCGACAGTTTCACTATTTATTGAGAAACTTTGTAGAGAAGAAACAGATTCTACACATTAAACATGTAAATAAAACTAATTATTATTAATTATTTTATCGAAAAAAAATTGATATTTAAAGTTTATTCTAATAAAGTTCTGATTAAACATCTGAGGCTCAGAGCAAATAAACACATGAAACTTCTTTTATGTGTAGACATAAATCTTATACGGGTCAATGACGTATAAGGATTTTCAACAGGCCAATTTTAAAATACAAAAAAAATAATATCTATTATAATTATTCAAATATTAGGAATGTTGTGTACACATAAAATCATATAAAAATGTCAAATTATTTGAAATATTTTCCAAATAATACTAAAATAAAGTACTTTATGTATATAAATCATTAATTGAATATAAAAAAGCCCCAAAACTCCCAATCTAGGACACACTGTATATATCGATCATGTGGTCGCACCACTTGATATGTTTCTAGTTCAGTCAAAGTTTACAGGCACAGAATCGGCCACCTAAAGGAAACAAGCTAGGTCAGCACATAAGGTCACTATGACATTTATAATCAAAATATATATTTTTAGAAATAAGCTGTGAAAAAGGTTATTTTTTTCCAAATTGGAGAGAGAGTTACAAACCTGGTCCCGTTGGTTTATGATGCAACTTCCTGTCTTTGACTGGTTTCGTGATATTTCATCAACAGGACGTCATCGGACAAAGTCTGTTTGTACACGATGATGGAAATATAAATGCAAATGCTTTGCAATTTTGTACAGGATTACAAAACACTTTGGAAATCCTGCCAAATATGGCAGAAAACAGCCGTCACGGCCGGACGGGCGCACCACATGATATTCTGAAACTTTAAAAAACAGAAACATTTAAATAACTAATGGTTTTGGAAATTTAAAGTGTGTACATATACGGGACAGGTTCTACATATATATGGTATTTCTTTATGTATTTAAACCTTTTTTTAACAGAAGACAGTCGGACAGAAAACATAGGCGTCACGTCAATGACCCATATATATACATATATATATATATGTATATTAAGTGAGAGCAGAGGAGGAGAAAGAGGAGGAGGAGAGGAAGAGAGACAGCAGAGGAGGAGAAAGAGGAGAAGAGGAGAGAGAGGAGGAGAAAGAGGAGGAGGAGAGGAAGAGAGGGAGCAGAGGAGGAGAGAGAGGAGAGAGGAGGAGGAGAGAGAGAGAGAGACGAGGAGTGGGGGACGGTCTGAATCTCAGATGATCGACATGTTTGTCCTGGAGGTGGCGCTAGAGGCAGGATCCCTGGTAGTTGCTGCTCGAGGTGTTTATAGTATTGTCGGGGTTAGGGCCCTGAGTTCATGTGTATTATGATCGGACGCTGCACAAATAGAACTGAGTGAAAACTGTGTGACTACAGAAATAAACTGAGACTTGTGTCTGAACACCGGAGGGTTGTTGTTACAGCCGTGCCGAGCAACAGAGCTACACAATCATTGCTTTCTTCAGCTGATTCAAAACGCAGATGTTTTTTCAACATGTGTAACGTTAGCTTGCCGCCGCCATTGCCTCTTTGGAAAACAGTTTTGCCACAGAAGTGCAATGAATCATGATCATGCTGGGCCGGGGGGGGTCCACCTGCTGGGGCCTCAGTTGCTCTGGGATTAAAGGCCTTTGAATTGAAACAGCCAAGTCGCACCACCGTAGGATGTGGTCCCTGAACTGAGACACAGTCCATTTGAAAGGCTTCTTCAAATGCATCAACAAACCAATACAAGTCCTTTACTGGGACACAGAGGCTCCAACCGTGGATCCTTCCCGGCCCAACCTGTCCCAGCATTCACCGGGCGAAGAGACCAAAATGTCTGATGCTTGAGTATCTCGCTTCATCGCAACCAAAAAACGAACGATACACATCTTCAGACGTCGATCACAGAAATCCTCTGTCGACCAGAGTGTGTCCTTTCGGTTCGGCCTCTGCAGTCTACGTTGTCTATGAAGACCACGCCCCCTGGGCCGGGTAGAGCTCTGAAGAGTGAACATGTTTTGATTCATGCTAAAACTGCAGCCTGGAGAATTAGAAATGTTACTGCCACAGGCGTGGCTGTGGCTCAGGGGGGAGAGCGGTTGTCCTCTAACCTGAAAGTTGGTGGTTTTGATCCCAGTCTTCCGCAAGTGTCCTTGATACCATTCCCCAAAAGGCCTCCCTCATAGAGCGTCACATAGATGCTCTGTGTGAACGGGTCAATGTAAATCATCAAATCAGATCATTTCATTTTACAGTCTGAGGTTGGACGTGGGACTTTGTTTCAGTGTTAGGGTTCGCCACCGTAGTACTGTCGCCCTCGTTGGAGTCTACAGGCGGAAAAGGTTCAGGTTTATGAGGACGGTCACATGACCTCATCACTGTGACATGTTCATCTAATCACTGTCACTGCCCACCGCTCTCTCTGTCTCACTAATGCTCGCTTGCCCAGTGTGCAGCCAACCAGCTCTGAGTTGGGAGGAGGGGGGGAGGGCTCTCTCGCTCTGCCTATTCTCGTCTCGTCTGCTCGCATCTACTCTCATCTCTAGAGATACCTGAGATGATCATCTCTCTACTGCTCGATCTCTCTCTCTCTCTCTCTCTCTCTCTCTCTCTCTCTCTCTCTCTACTCTGCTCTCTCCAGCTCATTTGTCCCGTCCTCTCTCTGGCGGACAGAGGGACGGACGCTCTTCATTACCTCCTCCTCCTCAGAGCATCCAGCTGTGGGACAGACGATTGGACACTTTCTTCTGGACACAAAGTTGTGGTGTGTGTGTTGGAGTCCTTTGCTATGATCTAATTGGCTGATAGATTTGAATGAGATGAATTCTCGCCATCGTTACCATAGTGACTGGCGACCTTGGTGGCAGCGGCGATTTCTACAATATGTTTTGAGACTTTAGACCCTGTTAGGAAAAAGTTGTTGCCATAGTTACCAAGATGCAGGTGTCCATAGCGTGTAACGTGGGCGGGGGGTGGGGGCGGCGGCGTGAACGAGCACGCCCTGAAGGAGCGGAGGGCAGCAGTAGCCAACACCAGCAGCGCCCACGCCTGTCAGTCAAAGTTCAGGGCAGAGTCGTCAGGGAGACACACCCTGCTAGGCCACGCCCACATGAAGGAGGCCCTCGGTCGTCATAGCAACATGAAGTACAGGTGAGAGAGCGACAGGTGTGTGTGTGTGTGTGTGTGTGTGTGTGTGTGTGTGTGTGTGTGTGTGTGTGTGTGTGTGTGTGTGTGTGTGTGTGTGTGTGTGTGTGTGTGTGTGTGTGTGTGTGTGTGTGTGTGTGTGTGTGTGTGTGTGTGTGTGTGTTGACCCGTCCCCCGACTTGTTTTAGACACTAAACATCAGGTGTGAAAGGTTCCTCAGACCAAAGCACCAACATTTAGTCCAGAAGAGGTGGTCTGGGTCTGGATCAAACTGAACCAGGGTCCGGTTAGTGCTTGTATAGGTAGAGTACAGGTAGACTCCGCCCACCCAGCTGATGACGACAGTACGTACGTATGTCAGACAAAATTCTTCGGTCCCTAAATTACAACGTGAAACCAAAAGTAACAAACACGTGAAGCTTCCGACTCGAACCTGATCCTGATCCAGATCCAGACTCAGACACTGAAACGACCTCAACGTTGACTTTAAGTTTAACGTAGATCAGAATTCATGTTGTACATTTGTCATGTGATGCTGATGGATGCTCACTGCTTGGTTGGGTTTGGTTTGGTTTGGTTGGTTGGTTGGTGGTTGGTTGGGTTTGGTTTGGTTTGGTTTGGTTTGGTTGGGTTGGTTGGTTTGTTTGGTTTGGTTTGGTTTGGTTTGGTTTGGTTTGGTTGGGTTTGGTTTGGTTTGGTTTGGTTGGGCTTGGTTTGGTTTGGTTTGGTTTGGCTAAACTGGGGTTTTAGTTTAGTTGTTGTTTTCCCGGGGGTGAGGCAGAGCTTTTTGTCTGGGATTAACCCCCCCCACACCCCCCCCCCCCCCCCCACCACACCCCCATGTGACCTTGACGCTGTGTTTCTGTGACAACAAAGTTTTCTTCCTCTGTCAGGACACGCTTTTGTCTGAAAAACAGCTGATGGTATTTTTAGCCGCTGTCAAACTGTCTGATGTGTTGTTTCTCATCTCTCACACACACCACACACACACACACACACACACACACACACACACACACACACACACACACTGTCCTCTACTTTAAATGAAATCATAGTGTACTTATTTCCTAATGTATATCCTGTGCCATCTGTGTGTGTTAATTAAAAGCAGAGGTTTCATTAGACTTAGCTCTAATCCCTCACTGCTGACGTGATTGGTTGACAGATGATTATTGCATCTGTCATCTGATTGGTCAGAATTCATCGTGACTGAAGCCCTAAACTCCCATCATGCTCAGCGGTAGTCTCTAGAGATGAATCGTCATGTGTTGAGCTCTATATAGTTTGAATTGGCCGGTTGACTCAGAGTCTGTTCACGTGTTTGGAAAAACTCGCTCACTCGTCGTCAGTAACGTTAAAAACCAACAGGAGCACCCCCTGGTGGTCAACACGTGTCATTTCAAGGGCCTGAAACAAAAATGTATGTTTCACTCGACACAATTTAACAGTTTAACAAAGAGTTTTTCAACACAAAATGTATCAATAAAGTTGTGTTAGTGTTAGTAGAGCACCATCAGTGCTGCCTTGTTGACTCATTGATCTGATTGTTCTACAGGAATCTTGGGAAATCTGGACTGAGAGTGTCCTGCTTAGGACTGGGTGAGTGCACACACACACACACACACACACACACACACACACACACACACACACACACACACACACACACACACACACACACACACTACAGTCAGTGATGTTGTTTCTCTTCACAGGGACATGGGTGACATTTGGGTCTCAGATCTCTGATGAGGTACAGTGTGTTTGTAGTTTTGGTTCGACTCAGGTAATGTAAGGATTAAGAGTTATTACATAACCACAACGAGAGGTGTGTGTGTGCGTGTGTGTGTGTGTGTGTGTGTGTGCGTGTGTGTGTGTGTGTGTGTGTGTGTGTGTGTGTGTGTGTGTTGCGTGCAGATGGCGGAGAGTGTGATGACGGTGGCCTACGACAGTGGAGTGAACCTGTTCGACACAGCAGAGGTTTACGCCTCAGGCAGGTACAGTACAAACTCTGTTTCACCGCTTAACAACCTTTTATATAAAATATATATATATATATATGGGTCATTGACGTGACGCCTATGTTTTCTGTCCGACTGTCTTCTGTTAAAAAAAGGTTTAAATACATAAAGAAATACCATATATATGTAGAACCTGTCCCGTATATGTACACACTTTAAATTTCCAAAAAACATTAGTTATTTAAATGTTTCTGTTTTTTAAAGTTTCAGAATATCATGTGGTGCGCCCGTCCGGCCGTGATTTCCAAAGTGTTTTGTAATCCTGTACAAAATTGCAAAGCATTTGCATTTATATTTCCATCATCGTGTACAAACAGACTTTGTCCGATGACGTCCTGTTGATGAAATATCACGAAACCAGTCAAAGACAGGAAGTTGCATCATAAACCAACAGGACCAGGTTTGTAACTCTCTCTCCAATTTGGAAAAAAATAACCTTTTTCACAGTTTATTTCTAAAAATATATATTTTGATTATAAATGTCATAGTGACCTTATGTGCTGACCTAGCTTGTTTCCTTTAGGTGGCCGATTCTGTGCCTGTAAACTTTGACTGAACTAGAAACATCAAGTGGTGCGACCACATGATCGATATATACAGTATGTCCTAGATTGGGAGTTTTGGGGCTTTTTTATATTCAATAATGATTTATATACATAAAGTACTTTATTTTAGTATTATTTGGAAAATATTTATATGCAATTAGAGTATTTTTTTGTAATATTTCAGAAACAACGGTTTATGTTTAATTTTTGTACAATATCATGAATAAATACCACCCCAAAAATGTAACATGTAATTTTATCTCGCTTATTATGAATTTATTAGTAATTTATTATTTATTATGTGTTTATTTATTTATAACTGTTTACATTTGTTTTACCAGATGCCACTTCCAAGCAAACTAAACCCGCTGGCCATGTGAGTTCTCTGACTCTGCAGCGAGAGCTTTGCTCGGAGAAGAGAAGTTTGTTAAAACATTTTAAAACATATTGCTCTTATGTGTTTTTCATTACTGGACGAAATGCAAATTTGCATTAAAATGTTCATCTATCATTAGTCCAAAATAACTTATTGATTTATGGCATGACATTACATATCTGTTTCAGCTACGAGAGAGATAAACAGCAGGGAGAGATTCCATATGCCACAAGTCAAGTGAGCTGACAGAGAATCAGAGAGAGAGAGAGAGAACCGGAGCGCTGCATCCAGAACTTACAGAAAGTACAAACATGTCCAACTGAGCTGAGTTGGACCTCAGGCCGCCGCCGCATGGAGAACCCCCCCCCCCCCCCCGGCTCTGGTGGATGCACAGGAAGCACAAGAGCAGCCAGTTGAATGACATGTTTCTTCACAACAACGTGTGCTGCACTTAAATGTTCTTCATGAGATTTTTAGGAAATGTTTGGGTTCATGAAAATTCTATGAAATTTTAATAAAATCTGGTTTAAGTCAAATTTTTGTATGGAATTTATTGTTTATTGATCTTTTTAAACGATAGGAGGTTTTCATATCGTTTGGAGCGACCAATAATACCAAGACCTGTATTCAATTTAAAGTCAAATATAACATTTCTGTGGCTGAAATATTAATCACTGATACAGTATGCTTCAATGAACGGTATTTTTAAAACATTTTAATCAATTTTATGCACTTTACCGGAAAAAACTACATTTAATAAGGGGACGGTGACATTATAGAACCAAAATATGAGATCATAATTTACAAAAACTCTAAAGAAATGCAACTACTTTGTTACTAATGACTTTATATTATTGAGAAATTGTAAAAAAAAATGTAAGCATATTAAGGAAATTAATTCATTTTAAGATAAATCACGGTCGCACCACATGACATTTTTTAAGGCCACGGCCAATTCATCGAGATGAAAAACACTAAAATCAAATAATTAGACTTTTTGATATGATTTTATGTGTACACAACATTCCTAATGTTTTAATAATTATAATAGATATTCTTTTTTTTTGTATTTTAAAATTGGCCTGTTGAAAATCCTTATACGTCATTGACCCTTATATTTGAGGTTATTATATTATGTATTAGAACATTTATTAATATAGGTTCTGGATGTTGATCGTGTTGGGGGACTTCAGGAGAAACCGGGAGGGGCATGATTGGGAGGAACAGCCAGTCTGAGCAGTGTTTTATAATAACAATGATATATTAATATAGCTCTTATCTAAACATGGTTACAAAGTGCTTCACAAATAAATCACATAAAACCCGTGAATAGGCCAAGCGCTCACATCGGGGTCGGAGGTGTGAAGGGGTCTGGACAGAACCTGTTGTTCCTCTGCTGGTTGTTGACGAGGGTGTCCTGCGCCGAGAGGAGGGGGATTTCTGAAATCCCCTCGACCGGCTACCTTTGTGAAACACAATGGAGGATTGTTTTATTTCAAACTGTTTGTCCTCGTTGTGACTTTGTGTAAATGAACCAAAGATCAGTGTCTTGTTTTCTGTGCAATCATGTGTCTCGTGTGTTTGTGTCTCAGGGCGGAGACGACTCTGGGAAACATCCTGAAGAAGAAAGGATGGAGGTGAAACTTTTATATTCAGTCACTGATCATCTTTATACTGTCGACACACACACACACACACACACACACACACACACACACACACACACACACACACACACACACACACACACACACACACACACACACACTCCTCCTTTCAGAGTAAATGATGGTCTCTCTCTGTCTGTGTTTGCTTGTGTCTCTCGACCAGGAGGTCCAGTTATGTGGTGACCACCAAGATCTACTGGGGGGGGCAGTGAGTATCTGTCCTTCACTTGTCAACCACCTGTCTCACATCTGTCCTGCACCTGTCTCACATCTGTCCTGCACCTGTCTCACTGTGTTTGTGTTTACAGGGCAGAGACAGAGCGAGGGTTGTCACGGAAACACATCATTGAAGGTAAACACGGTCTTTTCTACACAACAACAGAAAGTTGACTCCAGGTCCAGGACCTGACACCTGTCTTCTGTGTAGTGACCAGCAGGGGGCGACTCCTCTGGTAGTTTCTATAGAATCTATAGAAAGTGACTTCTCTCTTTATAACGTCAGTAACATTCAGGAGTTTGTCTCAGTCTCTAGTTTCAAGTCTTCTTCAAACAGCTGATGTTCATTTAGTGAATTATGATCATTTAGAGTCAAACAGACCATAAAGCACCGGGTGTGTTGGGGGGGGGGTACCACAGTGTGATTGACAGCTAGTACCGCTTAATTGGTGCAGATGGGCGTGTCCTCCAGCTCTCAGTCAGGCTCCACCCCCCAATCCTCCAAATATGGCTACTTCTGGTTTCAAAAAACAAGATGGCGCTGAACACAACAGCAGCTCACACACACGTTTGTACTTCTATCTTTGTGAGGACACTCAATGACATAATACATACCCTAGCCCCTTACCTTAACCATCACAACTAAATACCTAACCTAACCTAACCTAACCTAACCTACCCTAACCTACCCTAACCTAACCCAAAGTCTTAACCCTCAAACAGAGTTCTGAAGAAGTGAGAACTGGTCAAAAGGACCTCACTCTGTAGGGACTATGCTTAAAATGGTCCTCACAAAGATATAAGTACAGGAACACACACACACAGTCAGTGTCCTCTGTCAGAGGTCGTTGAGCTTTAAGAGGCTCAGTCACACAACTGGATTAACACACACACACACACACACACACACAGAACACACACACACACACACACACAGACAGACACACACACACACACACACACACACACACACACACACACACCAGTCAGTGACACACACACACACACACACACACAACACAGTCAGTGACACACACACACACACACACAAGACACACACACACACACACACACACACACACACACACACAGAGTCAGTGACACACACACACACACACACACAGAGTCAGTGACACACACACACACACACACACACACACAGTCAGTGACACACACACACACACACACACACAGACACACACACACACACAGTCAGTGACACACACACACACACAGAGTCAGTGACACACACACACACACACACACACACACACACACACACACACACACACACAGTCAGTGACACAGTCAGTGACCACACACACACACACACACACACACAACACACACACAGTCAGTGACACAGTCAGTGACACACACACACACACACACACACACACACACACACACACAGGTCCTGTTGAAAGCTGCTTTGACTTCAATCATCCTCTAAAATATAAAAACTCTAAATTTAACTCAAAGACTCATCAACCTTCAACACTCTGATCTTAACTTCAGTAAAAATACTCACACTGCTGCTCCGTCCGACTGAACCAGGAAGTGGTGTGTGTGTGTGTGTGTGTATGTGTGTGTGTGTGTGTGTGTGTGTGTGTGTGTGTGTGTGTGTGTGTGTGTGTGTGTGTGTAGGTCTGCGTGGCTCTCTATCCAGGTTACAGTTGGACTATGTTGACATCGTCTTCGCAAACAGGAGTGACCTAAACGCACCGATGGAGGGTCAGTACACACACACACACACACACACACACACACACACACACACACACACACACACACACACACACACACACACACACACACACACACACACACATACTTGTACACTTAGGGTAACATCTGTTGTGTACATGTGTTTCCAGAGGTCGTCCGTGCGATGACCTTTGTAATCGATCAGGGTTTGGCCATGTACTGGGGAACGTCTCGCTGGAACGCTGTGGAGATCATGGTAGGACACGCACCACAAATACTGGAGAACCTGACTAGAACCTCAGTAGAACCTCAGTAGAAACTGAGAGCAGCTGTTTATTGTTGTTAAGTAAAACTTCTGTTACACACAGTCACCTGTCTGTCTGTCTGTCTGTCTGTCTGCCTGTCTCTCACCTGTGTGTCTCTCAGGAGGCGTACTCTATAGCCAGACAGTTTAATCTGGTTCCTCCAGTGTGTGAACAGGCTGAATATCACTACTTCCAGAGAGACAAGGTGGAGCTGCACCTGCCGGAGCTCTACCACAAGATCGGTACACACACAACTACACAACTACACAACACACCCAGAACTACACACGCACACAACTGTAAAACACACACACTCTGTCCTGACTGGGACAGTTTCTGTCTAGATGGAGCTAGAGGTTCTCTGTATTTATGCTAAGCTAGGCTAACGAGGTGCTGCTCTGTAGCTGTTCAGGTGTAAATATAAACTGCTTTAATGACGTGGTTCAACTTGAGGTTTGTGTCTCTCTCAGGGGTCGGAGCCATGACCTGGTCCCCGTTAGCCTGCGGCCTGCTGACGGGGAAAATACAATGAGGGCGTCCCGGAGAGTTCTCGAGCCGCCATGAAGGTACAAGCACACACACTCAGGTGCACGTACTAAAGTACACACACTAAAGTACACACACTAAAGTACTCACTGAAGTACATTCTTAAACCATCTGTAGAACTTAACACAGACCCATCATTCAGGCTGTCTGTTACCATGGTAATCAATACTGTGTGTGTGTGTGTGTGTGTGTGTGTAGGGTTATGCGTGGCTGAAGGAGCGTCTCTGCAGTGATGAAGGGAAGAAGCAGCTCAGTAAAATTAAAGACCTTCACCTGCTGGCCAGCAGACTGAACTGCACTCCTGCTCAACTCGCTATAGGTACACTGCACCTGTCTGTCTGCTCACACACTTACAACAGGAGGTTGATTGTGATTGTGTGTGTGTGTGTGTGTGTGTGTGTGTGTGTGTGTGTGTGTGTGTGTGTGTGTGTGTGTGTGTGTGTGTGTGTGTGTGTGTGTGTCTCTCAGCGTGGTGTCTCCGCAGTGAAGGCGTCAGCTCGGTTCTCCTCGGAGTCTCCAACACGGAACAGCTGCTGGAGAACCTCGGTTCTATCAGGGTATCAGTAGCTCCTCCTACTGTTCATCATCAATAACTTATCAATAATAAGTGATTTCATCAATAACAGCCGGACTTATAAGCTTTGACCTGTGATTGGTCAACTTTTCTCTCTTCCTGTTGTCTCAGGTTCTGTCTCAGCTGACTCCACCCCTTGTTACAGAGATGGATGTGTTGCTTGGCAACAAGCCCCGTAACTCCAAGAAGGAAGCAAGGAGCTGAGGACGGAGACGACAGGACGGAGACGACAGGACGGGGACGACAGGACGGGGACGACAGGACGGAGACGACAGGACGGAGACGACAGGACGGAGACGACAGGACGGAGACGACAGGACGGAGACGACAGGACGGAGACGACAGGACGGGGACGACAGGACGGGGACGACAGGACGGGGACGACAGGACGGGACGACAGGACGGGGACGACAGGACGGGGACGACAGGACGGGGACGACAGGACGGGGACGACAGGACGGGACGACAGGACGGGGACGACAGGACGGAGACGACAGGACGGGGACGACAGGACGGGGACGACAGGACGGGGACGACAGGACGGGGACGACAGGACGGGACGACAGGACGGGAGCACAGGACGGGGACGACAGGACGGGGACGACAGGACGGAGACGACAGGACGGAGACGACAGGACGGGGACGACAGGACGGGGACGACAGGACGGGGACGACAGGACGGGGACGACAGGACGGGGACGACAGGACGGGGACGACAGGACGGGGACGACAGGACGGAGACGACAGGACGGGGACGACAGGACGGAGACGACAGGACGGGGACGACAGGACGGAGACGACAGGACGGGACGACAGGACGGGGACGACAGGACGGAGACGACAGGACGGAGACGACAGGACGGGGACGACAGGACGGAGACACAGGACGGGACGACAGGACGGCGACAGGACGGAGACGACAGGACGGAGACGACAGGACGACAGGACAGGACGGGGACGACAGGACGGGGACGACAGGACGGGGACGACAGGACGGGGACGACAGGACGGAGACGACAGGACGGAGACGACAGGACGGGGACGACAGGACGGGGACGACAGGACGGAGACGACAGGACGGGGACGACAGGACGGGGACGACAGGACGGAGACGACAGGACGGAGACGACAGGACGGAGACGACAGGACGGGGACGACAGGACGACGTCTTCTTCAGGGATGGAGGCGACCGCCTCCTCGTTGTCGTGGAGACGGGCAGATTTCTCCGTCCAATCACAGAGACTTTAGTTCAGATACTGGGAAATATTTATTCTTGTATAAAGTGATGTGTCCACAGCTGTTTAACATCTGTTGTCTATACAACAGAATATCAGTGAAACTTAACCAATACAATAAAATCTAATCCAGGATCAAGACGCATCAAGAAACAAGTCGATATTAACGTTTATCAATTCATATAAAGGTTATATTCTTACAATTATTTTAAAAAAATCTTAGAATACTGATCAAATGATTGATCAGTTGTTACAAGATGTTTGTTTGCCTTATCTATTTCAAAATAAAAGCCTGCTGTTACAGAGACACCTTTTCAACACTGACAACAGTGCGGCGTTGCCGTGGTAACACCTGTCAACTTCTCTGAACTGTCCTGTTTCCTCCGACTATACAGAAGATAAACTGATCATCTGAACTCAATCATATTTATATTTTCAATATAATACAAACTGAACTAAATGGATTCACATTGGTGTTTAATGTGTCACTGTTTGATCCGCATGTCATTACACCTGCAGCAATAAAGTTATTGATCTGGAAACTGTGTGTACACACACACAGTATATTGATTTATTGATCACTTTATTAGGAACAGTCTGAGCTGTGACATGAGGACGCAGTGACAAGCAGCTGCCAGCAGGAGGCAGCAGACTCACCGAAGGACCAATAAGCTCCACTTTCACTGACGTCACCTGATCAACGATCGTTTCACTGTCGAGAAGCAGCTGCTGTTTAGAATGATATTTACTCAAATGATCAAAAATAAAGACAATGAATTATTTGACATTTTACTGAAAAAAGATTTTATTAAAAATATATGCTAACTGACACAAAATCTGAAATGTTCATCTACTTCAAAACAAGAGTTCACAAGCTCCAAAATAAAAGCAAGTACAGAATCTTCGGGTTCTTCACTGAAACGTGAACATTTTAATTGTCAGTTGATTCAATCTGTTCCAGTTTCTGATTTTGAAGCTAAAAAATGTCTCCTGATGTGTTGGCGACCGTCATCTGGTGTGAACACGTTGCTGAGTTCTCAGATTTCTTGGGTTACTGGAAACCTTCCCACTCGTCAGTCGTGTTGATTCTCCGCAGCGTGAACACGCCGGTGACTCTTCAGGGTTCCTAACCGTGCAAACAGAGCGCCGCACTGGTTACAGGCATACGGTTTCTCTCCAGTGTGAATGCGGCGATGATTCGTTAAACTGCTCATTTGTGGGTAAGCGTTCCCACACACGTCGCAGATGTACGGTTTCTCACCAGCGTGATAGCGTTGGTGGAGCTTAAGGTAGCGCGACGTGCTGAACGCCGCCCCACACTGGTCACAGCTGAACGCTCTCTCTCCACTGTGAATGAGCTGATGCTCCTTCAGGTAACTGAGCTCAATGAAAGATTTCCCACACTGGTCACAGTTGTGTGGTTTCTCTCCGGTGTGAATGTGCTGATGTCGTTTTAATCGATAAGCACGAGAGAAACTTTTCCCGCACTGGTCGCAGGCGTACGGTTTCTCTCCGGTGTGGATGTGCTCGTGAATCTGCAAACTGCTCGAGGTCGTAAACGTTTTCCCACAGTGATCGCAGCTGAACCGCTTCTGTTCGCCGTGGACATGGTGATGGATCTTTAAATTAGCTGAAGTTGTAAACGTTTTGCCACATTCATCACAGCGGAACGGTTTCTTCTGTTTGGTGCTCCGATGGTTGTTTGTGCGTTTCCGTTTCTATGGTAACAGAGAGAGAGAGAGAGAGAGAGCACGTCAGGGTGGGGCGAGTTTTCATGAACAAGTTTAATCATCGAGTAAAAACACATCAGGAGCATTTCAGAGTTGATATTAGCCGCTTCCATCGAAACACAGAAACTCGTATGTTCTACACCAGAGAACACGAAGGCCCCGTACACACCTGGAATTAACATCTGTCCTGAGAGATCCAATCACAAGTGACCAGATCCATATGCTAGACTGCTATTACCATTACTGACAATAACCCATCCGTTCATCTACATATTAAATCTAAATGTAAACATTAAATGTCTCGCCGAATGTAAAGCTAAATATTTATCAAATAGGCCACGCCCCTTGACCGTGCCTCGCGGCACAGCCCCGCCCACACTACGGACGTAGGAAGACGTAAACATGCTTCTTCATTTAGAAGCGATAGAAAGACGGAAGCTGCTCTTCACACCGTTAATTTAACATGAAGTGCTTTTTATTATTTTAACTTGTTAACGTATTCTGGAGGGAGTTAGCTGACCTGTGCTAACTAACCTGTTAACGGTTAGCTAACCTTGCTAGATGCGACTTGGATGCTAGCTAGCTATTACTTCCGGGAAAATACTGACGTCAGAGAACTGAACCGGAGCACCGACCTGAAGACCAGCGGCCTGATCCGGGTCCTCGTCCTCCTCTTTGACCTCGGTCCGGTCCATGAAGCCCGGGTCCTGGTTCTCCTCTTTGACCCGGGTCCGGTCCATGAAGCCCGGGTCCTGCTCCTCCTCTTTGACTTCGGTCTGGTC
This sequence comes from Reinhardtius hippoglossoides, assembly GCA_006182925.3. Classification (NCBI taxonomy): domain Eukaryota; kingdom Metazoa; phylum Chordata; class Actinopteri; order Pleuronectiformes; family Pleuronectidae; genus Reinhardtius; species Reinhardtius hippoglossoides. The sequence goes on from CM031692.1 coordinate 15,452,427, forward strand.
CTCCTCTTTGACCCGGGTCTGGTCCATGAAGTCCTCCTCTTTGACCCGGGTCTGGTCCATGAAGCCCGGGTCCTGGTCCTCCTCTTTGACCCGGGTCCGGTCCATGAAGCCCGGGTCCTGCTCCTCCTCTTTGACTTCGGTCTGGTCCTCCTCTTTGACCCGGGTCCAGTCCATGAAGCCCGGGTCCTGCTCCTCCTCTTTGACTTCGGTCTGGTCCTCCTCTTTGACCCGGGTCTGGTCCATGAAGCCCGGGTCCTGGTCCTCCTCTTTGACCCGGGTCTGGTCCATGAAGCCCGGGTCCTCCTCTTTGACCCGGGTCTGGTCCATGAAGCCCGGGTCCTGGTCCTCCTCTTTGACCCGGGTCTGGTCCATGAAGCCCGGGTCCTGTCCTCCTCTTTGACCTCGGTCCGGTCCATGTCTTCTCTCAGCTGGACTGTTGGCGCCAGTCTTTGTTCTTCGTGTTCTCGCGATATCACCGCTCCGCGTGATGCATGCTGGTCCTAATGCTGCGTTCCCGGCAGCTCGGATGTCGGAGTTTCCGACCTCCTGCTTGAAGAGCGCAGGTGATGCTACCTACAGTCGGGGTTCGAACTTGTGAACTCGGGGACACGTCATCTCGCTGGTTCGCGGAGCAGAGACTCCGCTGGTCTCAAACATCCTCACGGTCACACATGTTTGTTTACGTCTGACGTCATCACTAAGCGCCGGAACGCTTGGAAGTCGGAATATCCGAGTTTTATTGAACGCAGCAACAGTCAAACACGCGTGACGTCACCACTATGCTCTGATTGGCTGAATGCTTCAGCCATACGTTTTATTCTGAGAATTCAGATGCGTTTTCTACATATCAATAATGTTTATATATATTATTAATCAAGTGTTAAACATATATATAAAACACTTTATATAGTATTTATACATTTTAATTATATATATATATATATGAATTGTATTTGATCAGCATCAGAATAATCAGATATTTGTATTCATGTTCAGGTTTTTATTCAGATTAATTCTCACATTTTCAATCACAAAAAGTATTTTTATCATTAAAATAAAAAAAACATCATCTTTTGGATCGAACATGACGTCATTTTGAATCAAATTATAATGAATGTGTAGTTTTTCATTAGGTTCTGTCACATTATGTGAAACTGTTTAAAAATACAAACACATCAACTTTATAAAAACTGACAATAAAACAATGGAAATGATAAAAGACACATCAGTACTCGGAGTACTGCAGTAAAAAGACATATTACTTTATTACATATTCAGTTAAAATGTCCCGGGGGGGGGGGGGGGGGGGGGGGGCTGTGGGAGTGATGATGGACTGAGAGCACGTGACTATCTAACTGTTCAACAACGCCCCCTGCAGGTGAGCCCTGACTGCGTAGTCCCACTCACTGTTAATATTACCCATGATCCTCTGCTTCTTTACAGTCGTTTATCGAAACAGCTTCATTTGTTCCAGAGCTTTTATCTCAAACTCACGTATGATTCCGACGACCTCCAGGTGGCGCTAACTGCAGTCGTAACTGTCACCATGTGTGAAGCCCCGAGGTATGGAGATAAATTCATGACAAAACTTAACAAACATAAACTGTGGTTTACAAACTTTAACAAAGTAATGCAAATACAAAACACACCTGACAAAGTAAAACACATCTCTAGAAACAAATAGCCCCCAAATAGCCTTCTCACAAATGTCCTGAGTAATTCTCCCTCCAGGCCCCAACAGCAGGTGGCGCTGTGAGTCAAATAACAGGCACCAGGAAGTCAAGAGATTGAACAAAAATGAATGTAGACTGAACTATCGGACACTATCGGACACTATCGCACACTGTGGACGAGAGGATGACGTGTTGTGGAATCTAAAAACTACATTTTGACTACAGAGATTAACTCTTGACTCACAGCGCCACCTGCTGTAGTGGCCTGGAGGGGAAATTACTCAGGTGATTTGTGAGAAAATCCTCAGTGAGACAAAACAGCGCAAAAAAAATTGCAACAAAAGTCAGGTGATATTTTTTGTGTTGTACTGGTAGAATATATTTTTTTGTACATGTATAACATGTGGAAGGCTATTTGTTTCTGAAGCATCATTTAGTAGAAACGTTATTTCTTTGTCGGGTGTGTTTTGTGTTGTAAACCACACAGTGTTTGCAAGTGAATAGGTTTGTTAAGCTTTGGCATGAATTTAGCTCCATACGCAGGTCTCTACAAACTCCCACTCATACGTCATCGTGTGTTATTCAAGTTATTCATTATTCCGACAACGTTTGAGTTGCTGTGAAACAAACTAACTGCTGTGGACACGTTGGTGCATCTTCAGGATACTCGAGCGACTGAAACCTTTCCCACACTCAGCACAGACGTACGGTTTCTCTCCGGTGTGGATGCGTAAGTGACTTTTTAAACTGCTCGGAATTGCAAAAGCCTTCCCACAAAAGTCACATTCGTACGGTTTCTCTCCGGTGTGGATGCGTCGGTGGACCGTCAACTTACTTGACGTCGCAAATGCTTTTCCACACTGGTCACAGCTGTAGGGTTTCTCTCCGGTGTGGATACGTTGGTGGATTTGAAGGTAACACGACCGGCTGAACGCTGCCCCGCACTCGTCACAGCGGTACGGTCTCTCTCCGGTGTGAACACGCTGATGGGTTTTTAATCGAAACGAATCTGTGAAAGATTTCCCGCACTGACCACAGCTGTACGGCCTCTCCCCGGTGTGCACACGCTGATGGGTTTTTAGGTGACTGGCTGTTGTGAAACTGTTCCCACATTGTTCACAGCTGTGTTTCCTCTCTTTGGTGTGATGGACATCTGTGTGTCTGTGTTTCTATGGTAACAGAGAGAGAGAGCGAGAGTTAGAGCGAGTTGTTTCACATCACATATGTTCAAACAGCGTCAGAGGAAATAATCAAACCTGCTGCAGCTCCTCTTTCAGCCTCTGTCTCAAACACTGTTTCTTTAAGGGTCAACTTAAGACTTTAGTAAACGATGGATGTTTTCTTCCTGATTGGTCCAGAGTTTGTGTTTCACAGCTGAACAACACAGCAGCAGGTTTCCTGCACAGACTCGTTCACACAGCAGCAGATCCTCCTCATGGTTCAGGTGAGAGGGGGGGGGGGGGGCAGCAGACAGAGACAGGAAGTGACGTGTTACCTCTGCTGCAGAGGTCATGTGATCATGTTTACATCACCCTCATACATTACTGTATATGCCACTATATATTATGTATATAGGGTATATTACACATTACATCTATTCACCATTAGGAGAATAGTTATTATTACTTTTAGTACTTTTATCCAAAGCGACTTACAATTAGTGCATTCAACTTCTTGGTTCAACATCTTCAGCATGGGCTGGGATTTGAGCCACTGACCTTCTGGTAAGAGGACAACTGCTCTACCCCCTCAGCCACAGATGCTCCTTCTCTCTCTGAGCAGATCCAAGGTCCGGTTATAGATAAAGGACCCACAGGACATTGTAGTGTCTTCACTCAGGGACGTTCAGATCCAACTCAGAGGCTCCAGACAGAGACACCGACTCTTTGTGTGTTTCACCAGACGTGAGGACACAATGTGATTTATAAACACACACTTTAGACTGAACTGTCCAACAGGATGCAAACACCTCCATGTAACAGAGGGAGGGACCTTCATGGGAGACGCAGGGTGAGGGAGATCTACTGGGAGGCTGTGGGAGACCTCTTCACACTCGGGGGAGACAGTTGCTCTTGTTGCTCTGTTAGTGTTTGTGTGTTGTTTCACCTCCTGGTCTCCTTGATGCATCAAGTCTACATTCAAACCTTCAGCTGCTGCCTGAGTTCTCCTTTCACCAGCTGCCAGGAAACTTCCAGGAAACTTCCAGAACAAACCTGACACCGTCTCAGCTCTGATCTCCACAAACTCTCTTCACATCTTCGTCTGTGTCAGCTCTTCTTCACCAGAGAGGTTTGTTTTAGTTTCTTCATGTTTGTGTCCCGTGTTAGAAGCTCCTCCCCCCCCCCCCCCCCCCCCCTCGCCCTCTGCCCTGCTGCTCTACAGGCTCCGCCCCTGCTGCTCTACAGGCTCCGCCCCTGCTGCTCTACAGGCTCCCACATGTTCCTGTTGGTGTGAACGAGTCGGACCCGACAACCTGCTGCTGCTGCTCCACAAACACCAACTACACAACATGTCCAGAAACAACCTGCTGCTGCTGCTCCACAAACACCAACTACACAACATGTCCTGAAACAACCTGCTGCTGCTGCTCCACAAACACCAACTACACAACATGTCCAGAACAACCTGCTGCTGCTGCTCCACAAACACCAACTACACAACATGTCCAGAAACAACCTGCTGCTGCTGCTCCACAAACACCAACTACACACAGTCCAGAAACAACCTGCTGCTGCTGCTCCAACAACACCAACTACACACATGTCCAGAAAACCTGCTGCTGCTGCTCCACAAACACCAACTACACAACATGTCCAGAAACAACCTGCTGCTGCTGCTCCACAAACACCACTACACAACTGTCCGAAACACCTGCTGCTGCTGCTCCACAAACACCAACTACACAACATGTCCAGAACACCTGCTGCTGTGCTTCACAACACCAGCTACACAACATGTCCTGAAACACCTGCTGCTGCTGCTTCACCAAACACCAACTACACAACATGTCCAGAAACAACCTGCTGCTGCGCTTCACAAACACCAACTACACAACATGTCCAGAAACAACCTGCTGCTGCTGCTCCACAAACACCAACTACACACATGTCCTGAAACAACCTCTGCTGCTTCACAAACACCAACTACACAACATGTCCAAAACAACCTGCTGCTGCTGCCACAAACACCAACTACACAACATGTCCAAAACAACCTGCTGCTGCTGCTTCACAACACCAACTACACAACATGTCCTGAAACAACCTGCTGCTCCACAAACACCAACTACACAACATGTCCAGAAACAACTCTGCTGCTGCTCCACAACACCAACTACACAACATGTCAGGAACAACCTGCTGCTGCTGCTACACAAACACCAACTACACAACATTCCGAAACAACCTGCTGCTGCTTCACAAACACCAACTACACAACATGTCCGAAACAACCTGCTGCTGCTGCTCACAAACACCAACTACACAACATGTCCAGAAACAACCTGCTGCTCTGCTCCACAAACACCACTACACAACATGTCCAGAACAACCTGCTGCTGCTGCTCCACAAACACCAACTACACAACATGTCCTGAAAAACCTGCTGCTGCTGCTACACAAACACCAACTACACAACATGTCCAGAAACAACCTGCTGCTGCTCACACAAACACCAACTACACACATGTCCAGAAACACCTGCTGCTGCTTCACAAACAACACTACACACATGTCCAAACAACCTGCTGCTGCTTCACAACACCAACTACACAACATGTCCAGAAACACCTGCTGCTGCTGCTCACAACACCAACTACACAACATGTCCGAAACAACCTGCTGCTCACAAACACCAACTACAAACATGTCAGAAACACCTGCTGCTGCTTCCACAAACACCAACTACACAACATGTCCAGAAACGCCTGCTGCTGCTGCTCCACAAACACCAACACACAACATGTCCAGAAACACCTGCTGCTGCTGCTCCACAAACACCAACTACACAACATGTCCAAACAACCTGCTGCTGCTGCTCCACAAACACCAACTACACAACATGTCCGAAACAACCTGCTGCTGCTGCTCCACAAACACCAACTACACAACTGTCCAGAAACAACCTGCTGCTGTGCCACAAACACCAACTACACAACATGTCCAGAAACAACCTGCTGCTGCTGCACAAACACCAACTACACAACATGTCCAGAAACAACCTGCTGCTGCTGCTCCACAAACACCAACTACACAACATGTCCAGAAACAACCTGCTGCTGCTGCTTCACAAACACCAACTACACAACATGTCCAGAAACAACCTGCTGCTGCTGCTCCACAAACACCAACTACACAACATGTCCAGAAACAACCTGCTGCTGCTGCTTACAAACACCAACTACACAACATGTCCAGAAACACCTGCTGCTGCTGCTCACAAACACCAACTACACAACATGTCCAGAAACAACCTGCTGCTGCTGCTCACAAACACCAACTACACAACTGTCCAGAAACAACCTGCTGCTGCTGCTCCACAAACACCAACTACACAACATGTCCAGAAACAACCTGCTCTGCTGCTCCACAAACACCAACTACACAACATGTCCAGAAACAACCTGCTGCTGCTCTCACAAACACCAACTACACAACATGTCCAGAAACAACCTGCTGCTGCTGCTTCACAAACACCAACTACACAACATGTCCAGAAACAACCTGTGCTGCTGCTCACAAACACCAACTACACAACATGTCCAGAAACAACCTGCTGCTGCTGCTCACAAACACCAACTACACAACATGTCCAGAAACAACCTGCTGCTGCTCCACAACACCAACTACACAACATGTCCAGAAACAACCTGCTGCTGCTTCACAAACACCAACTACACAACATGTCCAGAAACAACCTGCTGCTGCTGCTCCACAAACACCAACTACACAACATGTCCAGAAACAACCTGCTGCTGCTGCTCCACAAACCAACCAACTCCAACATCCAAAACAACCTGCTGCTGCTGCCCACAAACACCAACACACAACATGTCCTGAAACAACCTGCTGCTGCTGCTCCACAAACACCAACTACACAACATGTCCAGAAACAACCTGCTGCTGCTGCTCACAAACCAACTACACAACATGTCCAGAAACAACCTGCTGCTGCTCCACAAACACCAACTACACAACATGTCCAGAAACAACCTGCTGCTGCTTCACAAACACCAACTACACAACATGTCCAGAAACAACCTGCTGCTGCTGCTTCACAAACACCAACTACACAACATGTCCAGAAACAACCTGCTGCTTCACAAACACCAACTACATAACATGTCCAGAAACAACCTGCTGCTGCTGCTCCACAAACACCAACTACACAACATGTCCAGAAACAGCCTGCTGCTGCTGCTCCACAAACACCAACTACACAACATGTCCAGAAACAACCTGCTGCTGCTGCTCCACAAACACCAACTACACAACATGTCCAGAAACAACCTGCTGCTGCTGCTCCACAAACACCAACTACACAACATGTCCAGAAACAACCTGCTGCTGCTGCTTCAAACACCAACTACACAACATGTCCAGAAACAACCTGCTGCTGCTGCTCCACAAACACCAACTACACAACATGTCCAGAAACAACCTGCTGCTGCTGCTTCACAAACACCAACTACACAACATGTCCAGAAAACAACCTGCTGCTGCTGCTGCACAAACACCAACTACACAACATGTCCAGAAACAACTGCTGCTGCTGCTTCACAAACACCAACTACACAACATGTCCAGAAACAACCTGCTGCTGCTGCTCACAAACACCAACTACACAACATGTCCAGAAACAACCTGCTGCTGCTCCACAAACACACACACAACATGTCCAGAAACAACCTGCTGCTGCTGCTCCACAAACACCAACTACACAACATGTCCAGACAACAACTGCTGCTGCTGCTTCACAACACCAACTACACAACATGTCCAGAAACAACCTGCTGCTGCTGCTCCACAAACACCAACTACACAACATGTCCAGAAACAACCTGCTGCTGCTGCTTCACAAACACCAACTACACAACATGTCCAGAAACAACCTGCTGCTGCTGCTTCACAAACACCAACTACACAACATGTCCAGAAACAACCTGCTGCTGCTCCACAAACACCAACTACACAACATGTCCAGAAACAACCTGCTGCTGCTGCTCCACAAACACCAACTACACAACATGTCCAGAAACAAGCTGCTGCTGCTGCTCCACAAACACCAACTACACAACATGTCCAGAAACAACTGCTGCTGCTGCTCCACAAACACCAACTACACAACATGTCCAGAAACAACTGCTGCTGCTGCTCCACAAACACCAACTACACAACATGTCCAGAAACAACCTGCTGCTGCTGCTCCACAAACACCAACTACACAACATGTCCAGAAACAACCTGCTGCTGCTGCTCCACAAACACCAACTACACAACATGTCCTGAAACAACCTGCTGCTGCTGCTCCACAAACACCAACTACACAACATGTCCAGAAACAACCTGCTGCTGCTTCACAAACACCAACTACACAACATGTCCAGAAAACAACCTGCTGCTGCTGCTCACAAACACCAACTACACAACATGTCCAGAAACAACCTGCTGCTTCACAAACACCAACTACATAACATGTCCAGAAACAACCTGCTGCTGCTGCTCCACAAACACCAACTACACAACATGTCCAGAAACAGCCTGCTGCTGCTGCTCCACAAACACCAACTACACAACATGTCCAGAAACAGCCTGCTGCTGCTGCTCCACAAACACCAACTACACAACATGTCCAGAAACAACCTGCTGCTGCTGCTCCACAAACACCAACTACACAACATGTCCAGAAACAACCTGCTGCTGCTGCTCCACAAACACCAACTACACAACATGTCCAGAAACAACCTGCTGCTGCTGCACAAACACCAACTACACAACATGTCCAGAAACAACCTGCTGCTGCTGCACAAACACCAACTACACAACATGTCCAGAAACAACCTGCTGCTGCTGCTCCACAAACACCAACTACACAACATGTCCAGAAACAACCTGCTGCTGCTGCTTCAAACACCAACTACACAACATGTCCAGAAACAACCTGCTGCTGCTGCTCCACAAACACCAACTACACAACATGTCCAGAAACAACCTGCTGCTGCTGCTTCACAAACACCAACTACACAACATGTCCAGAAACAACCTGCTGCTGCTGCTGCACAAACACCAACTACACAACATGTCCAGAAACAACCTGCTGCTGCTGCTTCACAAACACCAACTACACAACATGTCCAGAAACAACCTGCTGCTGCTGCTCACAAACACCAACTACACAACATGTCCAGAAACAACCTGCTGCTGCTCCACAAACACCAACTACACAACATGTCCAGAAACAACCTGCTGCTGCTGCTCCACAAACACCAACTACACAACATGTCCAGACAACAACCTGCTGCTGCTGCTTCACAAACACCAACTACACAACATGTCCAGAAACAACCTGCTGCTGCTGCTACACAAACACCAACTACACAACATGTCCAGAAACAACCTGCTGCTGCTGCTCACAAACACCAACTACACAACATGTCCAGAAACAACCTGCTGCTGCTGCTCACAAACACCAACTACACAACATGTCCAGAAACAACCTGCTGCTGCTCACAAACACCAACTACACAACATGTCCAGAAACAACCTGCTGCTGCTGCTCCACAAACACCAACTACACAACATGTCCAGAAACAAGCTGCTGCTGCTGCTCCACAAACACCAACTACACAACATGTCCAGAAACAACCTGCTGCTGCTGCTCCACAAACACCAACTACACAACATGTCCAGAAACAACCTGCTGCTGCTGCTCCACAAACACCAACTACACAACATGTCCTGAAACAACCTGCTGCTGCTGCTCCACAAACACCAACTACACAACATGTCCTGAAACAACCTGCTGCTGCTGCTCCACAAACACCAACTACACAACATGTCCAGAAACAACCTGCTGCTGCTGCACAAACACCAACTACACAACATGTCCAGAAACAACCTGCTGCTGCTGCTCCACAAACACCAACTACACAACATGTCCAGAAACAACCTGCTGCTGCTTCACAAACACCAACTACACAACATGTCTGACACAGTTCATGTGTCCTCAGGGTTCAGTTTGTAAAATGTAACTAAACCACTAAGTATCATACTTGATATTATTATTACATTGTTGTTATAAATAACATCATTATTACATCATCACTATCATTAATAATAGTCTGCGTTTCTGACGTCACCATTGAGTCCTGAACTCTGAACTGCTCCTGGTTCTCCTCCTCCAGTCCGGTCTGCTCATACTCCGGGTCCTGGTTTTCTTCCTTGATCACGATGTTAAACTGGTCCGTTTCCTGGTTCTCCTCTTTAATCACGATCTTGTAGAGATCCGTGTCCATGAAAACCGGTTCCTGGTTCTCCTCTTTAATTCGGGTCTGGCCCGTTAAATCAGGGTCCTGGTCCTCGTCTTTGATCCGGGTCTGGCCCGTAAAATCAGGGTCCTGATCCTCCTCTTTGATCCGGGTCTGGCCCGTTATATCCGGTTCCTGGTCCTCCTCTTTGATCCGGGTCTGGCCCGTTATATCCGGGTCCTGGTCCTCCTCTTTGATCCGGGTCTGGCCCGTTAAATCAGGGTCCTGGTTCTCCTCTTTGATCCGGGTCTGGCCCGTTAAATCCGGGTCCTGGTTCTCCTCTTTAATTCGGGTCTGGCCCGTTAAATCAGGGTCCTGGTCCTCGTCTTTGATCCGGGTCTGGCCCGTAAAATCAGGGTCCTGATCCTCCTCTTTGATCCGGGTCTGGCCCGTTAAATCAGGGTCCTGGTTCTCCTCTTTGATCCGGGTCTGGCCCGTTAAATCAGGGTCCTGGTCCTCCTCTTTGATCCGGGTCTGGCCCGTTAAATCAGGGTCCTGGTTCTCCTCTTTGATCCGGGTCTGGTCTTGTTCCATGTTGTTCTTCTCTACAGACTCAGGCTGTTTCCGCTCGGTGTTCTCGCGATATCTTCATCATATCTCGCGGTAACTCGCAGCTCGGCCTTAGTTACTGTTGCTAAGGAGCAGCGAGTCCATAGCTCAGATTTACCACCATGGAAACAGACTGTGAACGCACCAGAGTAAACACCAATTAAAATCACAGCTACACACAGACAAGTACAGACACAGACAGACAGGTACAGACACAGGCAGGTACAGACAGACAGGCAGAGACACAGACAGACAGGTACAGACACACACAGACAAGTACAGACACAGGCAGGTACAGACACAGGCAGGTACAGACACAGACAGACAGGTACAGACACAGACAGACAGGTACAGACACAGACAGACAGGCAGACACAGACAGACAGGTACAGACACAGACAGACAGGTACAGACACAGACAGACAGGTACAGACACAGACAGACAGGTACAGACACAGACAGACAGGCAGACACAGACAGACAGGTACAGACACAGACAGACAGGCAGACACAGACAGACAGGTACAGACACAGGCAGGTACAGACACAGACAGGTACAGACAGACAGGTACAGACACAGACAGACAGGCAGACACAGACAGACAGGTACAGACACAGACAGACAGGTACAGACACAGACAAACAGGCAGACACAGACAGACAGGTACAGACACAGACAGACAGGTACAGACACAGACAGACAGGCAGACACAGACAGACAGGTACAGACACAGACAGGTACAGACAGACAGGCAGACACAGACAGGTACAGACAGACAGGCAGAGACACAGACAGACAGGTACAGACACAGGCAGACAGGCAGAGACACAGACAGACAGGTACAGACACAGACAGACAGGCAGACACAGACAGACAGGTACAGACACAGACAGGTACAGACAGACAGGCAGACACAGACAGACACAGACAGACAGGCAGACACAGACAGACAGGTACAGACACAGACAGACAGGCAGACACAGACAGGTACAGACACAGACAGACAGGTACAGACACAGACAGACAGGCAGACACAGACAGACAGGTACAGACACAGACAGACAGGTACAGAATATAATTTAATCTTTACAAATTATTCTAAACATGCTGAGTGCAGGACTCTGACATGAACGACTCTGTGATTGGTCCCTGAAGGCCTCCTCGGCTCCTGATTGGTCGGCTGGTGTCCGCTGCGCAGAGTCACCTTGTCCCGGCTCCTGCTGCAGCTGTTCCGGGGAGAGAGCAGAGAACCGTCCGGCTCAGAGGCACACAGGCAGCGGGAATCTAACCTCCGAGCCACCTGGAGGAAACATGGCGGAGACTAAGCCCAAGACTTCTCCGAAGGCCGTTAAGTTCCTGTTCGGGGGCCTGGCCGGGTAAGTACTAGCTGCCATGCTAACGTGCTAATGTCAGCGTGCTAACAGCGGGCTAACACGCCGCAGCGTGAAACCCGGTGAAACCCGGTGAAACCGGTGAATGTCCCCGTTAACCACAGCTCCGAGTCCGGGTCACAGTGTGTCACACGCACCGGGACAACCATCTCCTGCTAGCTGCTAATGCTAACGTCCTTTGAAATGTACCCCCCCCCCCCCCCCCCCCCCCCCCCCCCCCCCCCGTCGGTGGGTTATATTGTGTTTCTATTATTATTTACATTCTTATTTATATTCTTTATTTATATTGACATCATCCGTTAAACTGTTTAAATCCGAGTTCGAGTCCCGGACCAGATTCCATTAGCCTTGTAGCATGCTAACATGTAGCATAGAGATGTCAGTAGTTGTGTTTATTATGAATGAATTAAAGAGCAGCTACACGCACACTCACACGCACGGATTCAAACAGCTGATCCGGAAGTTCCCTCAAAGCAGAAAGACCTGAGCACGTTTACATTAGTTCATTTATCATAAGTCATTTCATCACATTATTCAACAAGGTTATTGCGCATGTTTTCTAATCTCGTGCATGTTACTTTAAACCACGAGACGATCAATCAGCGGATTGGAAACCATCAAACAATCGAGACAATGAACGTTTGATATTTTCTCTCAGGTTTAGATTTATACAATCAGATTGATCTTTGGATATTGATTTGATTCTTCCCGCATGAATCATTCAGTCGATCACGTGTCAGAGGTGATCGTCATGTGACATCATCAGTTATGTGACATTTATTTGAATCCAGACTTTTCCAGAAGTCGGGCTCATGTCAGAAGAGAAGCAGCTGTCCCCTGCACACACACACACACACACACACAGACACACACACACACACAGACACACACTCAGACACACACACACACACACACACACACACACACACACACACACACACACACACACACACACACACACACACTCAGGGACACATCAAGCTCTCATGCACGCTCCTTGAAGTGTGTACACGAGTGACGTTCACGCTGCTGAGATGTTTTACGGGTCGTGACATTTAGGACAGACGTGCAGCTGCTGTGACGGACGAAGGGAAATGTCAGTGTGTCAGTACAGTGTCCAGTCATTTTTTACAGTGTGCACAACTGAATTATTCACCATGTGTGGCTCCAGGGGGCGCTGTCACTCAAACCTGCAGGACTCGTTTCCTCTTGTATCCTCTAGTGAAAAGTAACAGCAGATTCCACAGTGACACCGAAGGTTGAGGAGTCGTCCATCTGTCGTCAGGACGATTGAGTTCTCTCACGTTCAGGGAAGAAAATAAAAGAGACGGAAACTGTGCGTTTAAAAAAATATACAAATGCTGCAGAGCAAAAGTTTGATTCTGTTCGTAACTGAGAAGTTATTCTCTCATCTGGTTTATTAAACATCAGACTCAGTTTAATTGAAACGTAAGAAAAGAAAAAAGATAATGATCCATTTTAGAGACAAATGTTTCATAATTTCAGAGAAAAATTATGATTTATTTTATTTGAACCTGGACAACTAACCAGATTTATATAAATTCAGATAATTTACCAAGAATGTTGATTTAAAGCTGATCAAGTGAAGATGTCGAGGTTTTATAATGAACCTGTTTCTGAACTGAGGTCCACAACCTGTCGGTTTCTTCATACGTTAAACACACGAGGATTATTGTGACACGAGACCAGTTCCACATGAGCTGTGATTAACACAACAATAAAGCCAGTTTATGAACAGTGTGTGTTTGTAGAGGTGGTGGGGGGGGGGGGGGGTCCCTCAGGTTGATCTTTGACCTTGAGATAAAGATTAAAAGTACGAGTGCTTCCATCAGAGTTCAC
>CM031692.1:15468924-15476424 GCA_006182925.3 Reinhardtius hippoglossoides
TTATATCACTCTATCTATAGTTATATCACTCTATCTATAGTTCTATCACTATCTATAGTTCTATCACACTATCTATAGTTATATCACTCTATCTATAGTTCTATCACTCTATCTATAGTTCTAACACTCTATCTATAGTTCTATCACTCTATCTATAGTTCTATCACTCTATCTATAGTTCTATCACTCTATCTATAGTTCTATCACTCTATCTATAGTTCTAACACTCTATCTATAGTTATATCACTATCTATAGTTATATCACTCTATCTATAGTTCTATCACTATCTATAGTTATATCACTCTATCTATAGTTCTATCACTCTATCTATAGTTCTATCACTCTATCTATAGTTCTATCACTCTATCTATAGTTCTATCACTATCTATAGTTCTATCACTCTATCTATAGTTCTATCACTCTATCTATAGTTATATCACTCTATAGTTCTATCACTCTATAGTTCTATCACTCTATCTATAGTTCTATCACTCTATCTATAGTTCTATCACTCTATCTATAGTTCTATCACTCTATCTATAGTTCTATCACTCTATCTGTAGTTCTATCACTCTATCTATAGGTCTATCACTCTATCTATAGTTATATCTATCTGTTGCTCCCGGTCTATGAGGACAATGGCTGTTTACTTCCTGTTTGATGGTGTACCTCCTGCTGATGATTTGAATGATCTTTATTGACACGTGTTCAGTTGTTTACAGTTTAATAAACTGAATTAGTTTTTTTCCTCGTCAGTCTGTCGGCTGGTTTGTTGCGTCAGGCGACGTATACGACGACTCGTCTTGGAATCTACACCATCCTGTTTGAGAAGATGACGGGGGCTGACGGACGGCCGCCAAACTTCCTCCTCAAGGTACCGACACATTCAGTCACGTTTTACCACATCAATATTACAGTCAGAAAATTCTAATGTCAAAGACGAGTTTAAAAGTTTAGGAACCGTTTGAATGAAACATTAGAGGTTTACAGAGATTGCTCCCCCGCAGGCTCTCATCGGTATGACAGCTGGAGCTACAGGAGCATTTGTCGGGACACCAGCAGAGGTCGCTCTGATCCGGATGACAGCTGACGGGCGGTGAGTGAGCTGTGTGTCTCCTGAGAAGTCACATTATGAATGCGTTTTTAAAACTTTATTTCTAAATAAAACTGTTTGTTCGCCTGCAGTCTACCTCCAGACCAGAGGAGGGGCTATAGCAATGTTTTCAATGCTCTCGCTCGAATCACCAGAGAAGAAGGCATCGTCACGCTGTGGAGGGTGAATCCCACTTTTCATTTTCTCTTAAATAATAATCGGGTAACTGGTGATTTAGTTAGAGAGAGAATTGTATTCAAGGTAACGCACCGCTAGCCAGTTAGCTATTCAGTTAGCTAGTTAGCTAGTTAGCCTTCCACTGTTTGTGTTGGTGGCTTGTAATGAATCATGATTATTTGTTGGCGTTTGCTGCGTAACGCGATAAAACATCTCAAACTGTGTGTGTGTGTGTGTGTGTGTGTGTGTGTGTGTGTGTGTGTGTGTGTGTGTGTGTGTGTGTGTGTGTGTGTGTGTGTGTGTGTGTGTGTGTGTGTGTGTGTGTGTGTGTGTGTGTGTGTGTGTGTGTGTGTGTGTGTCTGTCACAGGGGTGTGTTCCCACCATGGCTCGAGCGGTGGTGGTGAACGCAGCTCAGCTGGCGTCGTACTCTCAGTCCAAACAGGCGCTGCTCGACTCGGGTGAGGAAACACACAAAGTCACACGGACTCAAACATTCCAACTGGGCGAAGTGTAACTGTGTGTGTGTGTGTGTTTTTCAGGGTATTTCGGGGACAATATTCTGTGTCACTTCTGTGCCAGTATGATCAGCGGCCTCATTACCACAGCAGCCTCCATGCCCGTCGACATCGTGAAGACCAGGTGAGAATCTAAACCAATCGGAGCGCCTGGTGTTGCCGGGGTGACGACGACACTGATGTGGTTTTCAGCTGAGATGCAGAGTGACTCCTTTCTTCTTTTAGGATTCAGAACATGAGGATGATCGACGGGAAACCGGAATACAAGAACAGTTTGGTGAGTTCCTCTGAAAACCGACGCCCCCTGCTGGTGGAGGTTTCATTCTAAATTTAAAACTCTAATATTTAGAACATTGATTGTCTCGCTGCTCTTTACGTGATCATGTTGTTCGCCTCTGATGACCTCTCGACCTTTTGCTACAGTGAGAAACATGTTGATAACACACGGTGGCGCCAGAGAGTGACAGGAGCAAAACATGTTCATAGTTCTAATAACTTATGAAGAGTTAGGAAATATTTAGTTCATGTTTCTAGATTAAGAATCTTTAGAATGTGTTTTTATTGATGATAATGTCAGATTTTTGTGTTTATTTAACTTATTACAGTTTGAGTACTTTTATCATTTATTATAGGTTATTTACTCACAGAAGCTTTTAGCTGTGAAGATTCTCCAGGAAACTTCACAGGAAGTAAAAGTACCAACGTTAGACACCAAATCATAATGCACAATATATTAAAGCTCTTTACATAGAAGGTCGAGACCTTTAGAATTATAGACTGCAGAAGTCAGAGGTTAAATATGTTTAATTCATGTGTTTTACAGTGTAAACTGACCTTTGACCTTTGTTATCATACATGTTATTGATCACTGGTCACGCGTGTTGGAGGTTTCATAACCTCACATGTGGTTACATTAGCCCCGAGTCTTAGTTTGACATTTTTTCTGTAAAATATCATCTTTCAAAATCATATCAAACCTAATATATAACACACACATCTTTAATGGGTTCAGCATTTCCACAGTATTCTCACAATCTATACATTTTACTTATGATCTAATTTTTAAATATAAGATGTTTTTATGATATTCAGATTCTTAAAAAACTATTTTGTTGTTATTTTACAACTTTTTTTTTCTCCTTAAAAAGTTTTAAAAATTGAGGGGGATTCTTTAAACCTGAGGTTGTTGTTGACCGAGTCACCGTCTGTTTCGTCCACCAGGAGGTGCTGGCGCGTGTGGTGGGCAAAGAAGGCTTCTTCTCGCTGTGGAAGGGTTTCACTCCGTACTACGCTCGTCTCGGGCCTCACACCGTCCTCACCTTCATCTTCCTGGAGCAGATGAACCGCCTCTACAAGACCCACGTCCTGGACCGCTAACGCACAACACACGCACAACAAAGACCCACACACACACAACAACCAAACCTGTCAGCTCCTCATACCTCAAATGTGGATTTAGAATTTACACAAACACACACACACTCTATTTTAAATGGAAATTCTTTTTGTAAAGAAAAGAATGTAAACTGAATTTAGCTCACACGTCGTTTTGTGATGTTTAATAAAATTAACGACGAGTCTTATTTGTAGAATTGTGACCCCGCCCCCTCCTAACAATCCACAGCAGCATGATCGGTAACCATGGTTACAGGTCTATTGCTGGAGGATCAATAAATAAATAAACTGTCTCTTTGTCTTTGTGAATAAAACGTTGACGTCTGAAACTTTAAATACGACAAATTCTTCAGGTTCTCTTGAGTATCACTTCCTGTTTCACGTGTGTGCTGCGGCTTCAGAGGACTCAGGTTCTACCAACCAGCTTCTCAGGAGCATGCTGAGAGTTTCAGAGCTAAAGGATCCTGGTAATCTCACATGAGACTGGAAAACATCTTACATGCTACAACCTTTTTACTTGTTCATCGCTTCCTGTCGTTTATACGTGAAGAGATGAGATCAAACTTTATTGATCCCACACCGGAGACATTACAGCAGCAGACCAGTCAGAACGAGAGAATAAAGAACTACAGAATATGAACCTAGTATTCACCGGTCACTTCAGGAAAGTAGTTTGTATTTCCGTACAGTGCAGTGGTGCATGATGAATGTACCACTGAATGTGAAAGCACAAGTTGATACTGACTCTGTTCTCAGTGTAATGGGTTTAAAAGTTACATTTTTCAGCTCAGGTGATGAAAAGATGCAGAAAATTAAATTACAATCATGAATAAACTGAGCAGCTCTGAGCAACAAGTTTTAATGCTGATGAGTCACAATGCGTGTTTTTACTTGAGGCTTAAAGTCACGGAGATTTCAGAATTCAAACGTGACGCACGCGTCTACGTTTCACCGTATAAGGACACGCACACTCTGTCATGTGCTTCTATCTAACTGAGGACACATTATCAAACCTGAAATCTAATTCTAATCAAGTGTCCTCACAAAGATAGAACAAGTGCACACACACACTTCACTGAGGAACCACTTCCTCTTTCCCCGCTCGCCTCCGCCTCTTTCATCTTGACTCAGACAAGTGTTCTGTGTGTCGTTCTGCTTTAACCTCCACTAACGGCATCTGGTTGACGGCTGAATGAAAGTGACCCGGCAGCAGCCATGTTGGAGGCTTTTAGCTGCTTTTATTTTTAAAGAACAATATAAAATATGTATAAATTCAGGTTAATAAAAACAAACGGGGATGAAAACGTGTATTTTAACTTTAACTTGAAATTATTTCATGTCAGATCGTAAAACCATTGAATGAGTTTTAATTTTAGTTTTTAAACATTTAATTGAAACTTAATTTAAAAAGAGTGCATTTAAATTGTGTATTGTAATTTAAGTGTTGTGGTACAGTAGTTACTTGGTACAGTAGTTACTTGGTACAATAGTTACTTGGTACAGTAGTTACTTGGTACAGTAGTTACTTGGTACAGTAGTTACTTGGTACAGTAGTTTTGTTTCTGAAAATAAACGACTTCTTGTCAAACTGCAGTTTAACCGAAAATAGAACGAAATGTGAATGAGGTTTGGTTTGAGTTTCTACTTCCTGTTGTGTGTATTCGTGTGTGTGTGTGTGTGTGTGTGTGTGTGTGTGTGTCCCTGGGCTACACATAACTTAGACATGTATAAACCCGTCAGATGGAGCGTTTCAGATTCTTAAAAAAAGTATGCCCTGAGGTCAAAGGTCACAACTTCATCCAGAGGATAACACAAGCGAGGCCGACCTGTCTGCGCACACAGACACACACACACACACACACACACACCAAGCAGTATTGAGACTGGTCCTCACAGAGATAGAACAACAGGAACACACAGTGAGCTGAGAATCGTCCAATCAGCGTGTTACATGTCACACTGATGTTTCTGGAACACAAATACACGTGTAAAAGAATGTTATATTACTGTATATGCAAGTCAATACTAGTTGTGTAGTAAGTATAGAATATAGTATACATACTAGTACATAATCATATATGTACCATTGTGTTTGCAGTAGAAGTACATGTAGTACTAGTGTGTTTTCACCAGGTCTCAACATGTCGCTGAGACTCCTGATACACACACGTCTCAACTGGCTCAAGTATGTGTGTGTGTGTGAGTGTGGTGTGTGTGTGTGTGTGAGTGTGTGTGTGTGTGTGTCCTATATTTTCCAGTGGTGAGGACTCCCATTTAATACAGTTGTGTGAACTTTCTTTAATTTTAAAGAGGCAGACATTTTGATATTCTTCAGTACTGAACTACAGGACCCACAATGCACTGCAGGTCCAGTTCTGTGGGTGTGGCTGACTGAAGAGGGCTCAAAAGTAATCAAAATAAGAGGCTGCAAAGACTCACAACGCAACCACAAAGAGACAGAGTGGCTGCAAAGACTCACAACCACAAAGAGGCTGCAAAGACTCACAATGCAACCACAAAGAGACAGAGTGGCTGCAAAGACTCACAACCACAAAGAGGCTGCAAAGACTCACAACCACAAAGAGGCTGCAAAGACTCACAACCCACAAAGAGACAGAGTGGCTGCAAAGACTCACACAACGCAACCACAAGAGACAGAGTGGCTGCAAAGACTCACACGCAACCACAAAGAGACACAGAGTGGCTGCAAAGACTCACACCAACCACAAAGAGGCGCAAAGACTCAACAACGCAACCACAAAGAGACAGAGTGGCTGCAAAGACACACCAACCACAAAGAGGCTGCAAAGACTCACAACGCAACCACAAAGAGACACAGAGTGGCTGCAAAGACACACAACCACAAAGAGGCTGCAAAGACTCACAACGCAACCACAAAGAGACACAGAGTGGCTGCAAAGACACACAACCACAAAGAGGCTGCAAAGACTCACAACGCAACCACAAAGAGACACAGAGTGGCTGCAAAGACACACAACCACAAAGAGACACAGAGTGGCTGCAAAGACACACAACCACAAAGAGGCTGCAAAGACTCACAACGCAACCACAAAGAGACAGAGTGGCTGCAAAGACTCACAACGCAACCACAAAGAGACAGAGTGGCTGCAAAGACTCACAACGCAACCACAAAGAGACACAGAGTGGCTGCAAAGACTCACAACCACAAAGAGACAGAGTGGCTGCAAAGACTCACAACGCAACCACAAAGAGACAGAGTGGCTGCAAAGACTCACAACCACAAAGAGACACAGAGTGGCTGCAAAGACACACAACCACAAAGAGGCTGCAAAGACTCACAACGCAACCACAAAGAGACACAGAGTGGCTGCAAAGACACACAACCACAAAGAGGCTGCAAAGACTCACAACGCAACCACAAAGAGACACAGAGTGGATGCAAAGACACACAACCACAAAGAGGCTGCAAAGACTCACAACGCAACCACAAAGAGACACAGAGTGGCTGCAAAGACACACAACCACAAAGAGGCTGCAAAGACTCACAACGCAACCACAAAGAGACACAGAGTGGCTGCAAAGACACACAACCACAAAGAGGCTGCAAAGACTCACAACGCAACCACAAGAGACACAGAGTGGCTGCAAAGACACACAACCACAAAGAGCCACACAGAGTGGCTGCAAAGACACACAACCACAAAGAGGCTGCAAAGACTCACAACGCAACCACAAAGAGACAGAGTGGCTGCAAAGACTCACAACGCAACCACAAAGAGACACAGAGTGGCTGCAAAGACACACAACCACAAAGAGACACAGAGTGGCTGCAAAGACACACAACCACAAAGAGGCTGCAAAGACTCACAACGCAACCACAAAGAGACACAGAGTGGCTGCAAAGACACACAACCACAAAGAGGCTGCAAAGACTCACAACGCAACCACAAAGAGACACAGAGTGGCTGCAAAGACACACAACCACAAAGAGGCTGCAAAGACTCACAACGCAACCACAAAGAGACACAGAGTGGATGCAAAGACACACAACCACAAAGAGGCTGCAAAGACTCACAACGCAACCACAAAGAGACACAGAGTGGCTGCAAAGACACACAACCACAAAGAGGCTGCAAAGACTCACAACGCAACCACAGAGAGACACAGAGTGGCTGCAAAGACACACAACCACAAAGAGACACAAATAGGCTGCAAAGACACACAATGGCGCCACAAAGAGACACAGAGTGGCTGCAAAGACACACAACCACAAAGAGGCTGCAAAGACTCACAACGCAACCACAAAGAGACAGAGTGGCTGCAAAGATACACAACA
>CM031692.1:15486424-15532282 GCA_006182925.3 Reinhardtius hippoglossoides
ACCTGACTTCTGAACTCTGTCCTCTGGCCTCTGTCTTCTGTCCTATGACCTCTGACCTCTCACTTCTGTCCTCTGACCTCTGACCTCTGTCTTCTGCCCTCTGACCTTTGTCTTCTTTCTTCTGTCCTCTGACCTCTGTCCTCTGTCCTCTGACCTCTGTCTTCTGACCTCTGTTCTTGTTCTCTGTTCTCTGTCCTAAATTCTGTCCTCTGACCTTTTGTTCTGTCTTTTGTCCTCTTACCTTCTCTCCTCTGACATCTGTCTTCTGATCTCTGTCCTCTGCAGGTACAATGAAGGCTGTGGAACATGTGAACAAGAACATCGCCCCCAAGCTGATTGAGAAGGTATCACAGTTTAGTTCAACCACAGACTGTAAATAAAGATGGACGACATGATAGCTCCTAAAAGTGGAGCCAAAGTGTCTGGATGGCCCCCTGGTGGCTGACTGCAGGAAGGTCACAAACCCTGCCTCCTCCATGTTAGCAGATCTGTTATGATTCCAAGGCTCCACTCTTTAATCACTACTGCACAGACTCTGATTTAAAAAAATTATCACCACAAGATGGCAGTATTTGTTCTTCTTCTTCTTCTTTTAGGGTTAGGGTTAGGGTGGTTTCTTTCTCTCTCTACCTGTCTCTCTCTCTCTTTCTGTTTTTGCAGAAGTTCAGTGTTGTTGAGCAGGAGAAGATCGACAAGTTCATGTTGGAGTTGGACGGAACTGAGAACAAATGTAAGGGTCTGTCTGTCTGTCTGTCTCTCTCTCTCTCTCTCTCTCTCTCTCTCTCTCTCTCTCTCTCTCTCTCTCTCTCTTTCTGACCTCTCTCTGACCTCTCTCTGACCTCTCTCTCTCTCTCTCTTCTCTCTCTCTCTCTCTCTCTCTCTCTCTCTCTCTCTTTCTGACCTCTCTCTCTCTCTCTCTACCTCTCTCTCTCTCTCTCTCTCTCTCTCTCTCTCTGACCTCTCTCTGACCTCTCTCTGACCTCTCTCTCTTTCTCTCTACAGCTCAGTTCGGTGCTAACTCCATCCTGGGCGTGTCGCTAGCCGTCTGTAAGGCCGGAGCCGCAGAGAAGGGCGTTCCTCTCTACCGCCAAATCGCTGACCTCGCCGGACCAAAGACGTCATTCTTCCTGTTCCTGTGAGTTGACTGCGCTGCCCTCTAGTGGATGTATAGTTGGTTACATCATCTAGTAACTCTTTTCCTTTTTACCGCAGGCCTTTAACGTGATTAATGGAGGAAGTCACGCTGGAAACAAACTGGCCATGCAGGAGTTCATGATTTTACCAGTTGGAGCCGCCAACTTCCACGAGGCCATGAGGATCGGTGCCGAGGTTCGAAACCCGTTTCCCGTTCCGCTGCATCACTTGCTGTGTTTAGCCCCGGAGACAAAAACTGACCGTGTGAGTTTGTTTCTCAGGTTTATCACAACTTGAAGAACGTGATCAAGGCCAAGTATGGGAAAGATGCCACCAACGTGGGAGACGAGGGAGGCTTCGCCCCCAACATCCTGGAGAACAATGAGGGTGAGACATGCTCTGTCTGTCTCTCTGTCCATCGTTTCATCTGTGAGAACTGTCAAGTTATTCATGACGATCATACGCTCTTAACGTCACGTTCTGTCTTCCTGCAGCTCTGGAGCTTCTGAAGTCGGCTATTGAAAAGGCCGGTTACCCCGACAAGATCATCATCGGCATGGACGTGGCAGCCTCCGAGTTCTTCCGCAGTGGGAAGTACGACCTTGACTTCAAGTCCCCCGACGACCCGTCCAGACACATCAGCGGAGAACAGCTGGGAGATCTGTACCGCAGCTTCATCAAGGACTACCCCGGTAACAACACACACATACACATACGTACACTTATATATTTTTATATTTATATTCTATTTTTATTATTTTACATTTCCTCTGAAGATTATGTTTTTAACGATTCTTTGATATTTGTCTCAGTTCAGTCCATCGAAGATCCGTTCGACCAGGACGACTGGGAGAACTGGAACAAGTTTACTGCCTCTGTGGACATACAGGTGAGAGACAGACAGGTGATCACAGACAGGTGATCACAGACAGGTGAGAGACAGACAGGTGAGAGACAGACAGGTGATCACAGACAGGTGAGAGACAGACAGGTGAGACAGACAGGTGATCACAGACAGGTGAGAGACAGACAGGTGATCACAGACAGGTGACAGACAGGTGAGAGACAGACAGGTGAGAGACAGACAGGTGATCACAGACAGGTGATCACAGACAGGTGAGAGACAGACAGGTGATCACAAACAGACAGGTGATCACAGACAGGTGACACAGACAGGTGAGAGACAGACAGGTGAGACAGACAGGTGATCACAGACAGGTGAGAGACAGACAGGTGATCACAGACAGGTGAGAGACAGACAGGTGAGAGACAGACAGGTGAGAGACAGACAGGTGATCACAGACAGGTGAGAGACAGACAGGTGAGAGACAGACAGGTGATCACAGACAGGTGATCACAGACAGGTGAGAGACAGACAGGTGATCACAGACAGGTGAGAGACAGGCAGGTGATCACAGACAGACAGGTGAGAGACAGACAGGTGATCACAGACAGGTGAGAGATAGACAGGTGATAGATAGACAGGTGATCACAAACAGACAGGTGATCACAGACAGACAGGTGAGAGACAGACAGGTGATCACAGACAGACAGGTGAGAGACAGACAGGTGATCACAGACAGACAGGTGATCACAGACAGACAGGTGAGAGACAGACAGACAGGTGAGAGACAGACAGACAGGTGAGAGACAGACAGGTGATCACAGACAGACAGGTGATCACAGACAGACAGGTGAGAGACAGACAGACAGGTGAGACAGACAGACAGGTGAGAGACAGACAGGTGATCACAGACAGACAGGTGATCACAGACAGACAGGTGATCACAGACAGACAGGTGATCACAGACAGACAGGTGACAGACAGACAGGTGATCACAGACAGACAGGTGATCACAGACAGACAGGTTCCTCTACTGAAGAAGAACCTCCTGACAAAGTGTGTGTGTTTTTGAACCAATCAGGTCGTAGGAGACGATCTGACCGTGACCAATCCCAAGAGGATCCAACAGGCGGTGGACAAGAAGGCCTGCAACTGTCTGCTGCTCAAGGTCAACCAGATCGGATCAGTGACCGAGTCCATTCAGGCGTAAGACACCCGTCTGTCTGTCTGTCTGTCTGTCTGTCTGTCTGTCTGAACCAAATGTCAAACTATAACACATTTCTCTTTATGTTTCCCTCCTGTCTCTCTCTCTCTCTCCCTGTCTGTCTGTCCATGCACCTGTCTGTCTCTCAGGTGTAAGCTGGCTCAGAGCAGTGGTTGGGGTGTGATGGTGAGTCATCGCTCCGGAGAAACTGAAGACACGTTCATCGCTGACCTGGTGGTGGGACTCTGCACTGGACAGGTAACTGAGAGACAGACAGGTAATACAGACAGACAGACAGGTACTACAGACAGACAGGTATCACACTGACAGACAGACAGAAAGACAGACAGGTAGATTCATTCACGAATGAAAACAGCAATATTCTCACTGAAGACACCACCTGTCTCTCTTTCTCTGTCTCTACCTGTCTCCCTCTTAGATTAAGACTGGCGCCCCCTGCAGGTCAGAGCGTTTGGCCAAATACAACCAGCTGATGAGGTAACAACTTCCGTTCCTTTTCAAAATAAAAGCACGAACTTTTTACTGTAGAAAATAAGAGCGTTGATGTGAATTGACCTCTGACCTTCAGGATCGAGGAGGAGCTCGGAGACAAAGCCAAGTTCGCCGGTAAAGATTACCGTCACCCGAAGATCAACTGAAGCTCTGTGCCCACTTCCTCTCTGTCGCTGTGACAACTGACTGACCCCTGATGACCCCTGAGGCCACGCCCCCTACAGCTGGGGGTGAGGGGTCAGAGGCCACAGAGGGTTTGACCCCGACTTCCAAGCTATAATTCCATTAATGATGTTTTCTATATAAAACACAAAGATTGAATAAAATTGACAGATGAAAACAAACATGGCTGACGTGTGATGCACTGTAAATAAGCATGGACCACATGACATCCCAAAACATTCTAAACGCCCCCTGGAGGCTGGCTGTGGTACAGATCATAAACCTCCTCCATGTTAGCAGATGGAACGTGGACCAAACTTAAAACTCAAAGTAGATGTTAAATACCTGATCAGTTTGGTTTGAATTAGTTATGATGATATGAAAACAGGCTGAGACGTCAGGATTGGTTGAATCGGTAAATTTATATAATGCAGATTTTGGCAGTTAAACAGCTTCAGGAGACGAAGAGTTACAAGAGTTTAAACTGCACTTAGGCTCCGTTATACTAACATGAGTCTGACTCCTGATTGGCTGAGAGCGTGTGTCTAGTCCATAGTCCTGGACCTTGTTCGGAGTAAACACTGATCTTGTCAGGACCAGTAGACGTCATAGGGACGGTGCTAATAAGATTAAACATCGAAGGTCCTGGGTGAGGTCAGAGGTGAATTGTGGGTAGGTTAAGGTTAGGATTAATGGTTCCTGGGCTGAGCCTTGGTTTAGAGTATAATCTTAAAGACTACACTACCCAGGAGCCCCAGTGGCTGTTGCTATGGGGACGACTTTCTTCAGAGTATTGTCATGATGATGATCTAAAACAGAAATATACGTCTTGAACCATCTCAAGGTTCCCAAGATATGTTCCAGAACCGTTTGAGTCAGACCTGGAAAATGAACCTCCTCAAGGACCAACTGAGCGTCGTCATGGAGATCTGGAACCTTCTCAAGGACGTGGAACCTCCGTGTGAACCTCGAGAGCCTTCTACTTCCCCGAAGGACTTTTAAAACATCATCAGTGAAACATGGAAAATGTTCAAGGCCTTGTAGAGCTCAATGTGTTTTTCACTTCCAACTAACAGATTCAAAAACTTTTTAAAACTCTAGTTTCAGTGGTGACACAAACAGAAACCAGACAAAGATTCTCACACTCAGTCAGATCCATTATTCATGTCCACACACACACACACAACACACACACAACACACACACACACCAGTGACGTCAATGCTGATAGACTGAGGAGTTTGGGGAGCAGGCAGCCTGTTGCCTGGCGACGAGCAGTTTGATAGAAATAAACCTGGAGGATCCTGGAACCTCATCAGGGCCCACTTAGGGTCAGAGTTCATCAGAGTACCTGATAAATGTTTCAAAGACCCAATTAAACCTGTGGAACCTGAAACCTGATCAGGGACCCGGGTGTTCCCTTGAGAACACCTGGAACATCTTCCAGGACACAGGAAACCAGGACCTGGAACCTTTGTGGTTCTCCTCTCGTGTGAGGACGTGGGTCGAGGTGTTGGCAGAATGTGTCTGTGTGGGGGGGGGGGGGGGGGCAGGACTTTTTATGTGCGTCACTACACACACACACACACACACACACACACACACACACACACAAAGGATAATAACGTGTGTTGTTGTGATCAGTGACCTCTTTCTCTTTAATAAGGTGATTGATGAGCTATTATCTGTGTGTGTGTGTGTGTGTGTGTGTGTGTGTGTGTGTGTGTGTGTGTGTGTGTGTGTGTGTGTGTGTGTGTGTGTGTGTGTGTGTGTGTGGTGTGGTGTGGTGTGTGTGTGTGTGTGTGTGTGTGTGGGTCTGTTTTTGTGCAGGCGATGACGTGAGCTGAGGGGGGCGGTTTGTCCTACGGACAAAGACAGACGGCGGGATCATTAACACACACACACACACACACACACACACACACACACACACACACCTATCCTTTGGACCATGTGAACGTCTGTGGCCCCGCCCCCTTCCACAGGAAATAGTTGCCATCGACGACCCTGTCGCTGCGGCGACGGTTTACAAGGAGGTTGGACGACAGAGGTCAGAGGTCATGAGGAGAGAGAGAGTGTTCAGTACAGTAGGAATCCTGAGCTCTGATTGGCTGGAACATCAGGAAAATGATGGTCTGAGCTCAAGGTGCGTTCACCTGCAGGTAACCATAGCAACAGGCCGACGATGACTGATTCTGGAACCGCCTCAAGGACCAGCTGTACCTGGAGGCCCCGGGGCCCCTGTGGTTTCTGCTGGTTCCTGGAACATCGTCCTCCTCAGCGACCTGTGGAACCTCGTCACGTTCTCTTCTTTCAAGAGACGTTTGATTTGTGAATGAACACTTTCTCTGGTTCTTTTCTTTTATTTTGAGAGAATCGTTGCACCTGATTGGTCGATATTTTTGCCTTTTGGCTTCACATGTACGTGTGTGAGTGGGTGAGACCGTCGTCGGGGGAGACAGCAGTAAGAATGTGTGACATCACAGCGCTCAGTCGTATTTAAGCGTGGTGTGTGCAGGTCGACCACAGACGCGTCCTCACAGGACAGAAACCAAACTGATCACCTCACATTGCTTTTATTAGAGGGTTTTGATCGGGTCACATGACCGAGCGACGAGCAGCAGGAACCTCTGGAATCTGTTGTGATTTTTCTTTTTTATCTGGATTTTTATCTTTAATCTGGATTTTTGTTGGAATATTTCTTCTCCCTCTTTCCGACTCAGTAAGTTCTGTTCATTCTGATCACAGATCAATAAAGTTTGGTTCAGAAACTGAACAGATTCAAATGAATCTGATATAATTCAATAATTAGAAAAATATCTAAATCTAATCTAGTTTTTAAAAATCAAATCTAATAATCTCATCTCATTTAATCTCATATTCAAAGATCTTACATAATTAACATTCCAAATTTATTAAATCAAATCTAGCAAATCTCATCATGAAATGAAATTTAATTAAGGAAAATAAGAATTAAATATCAAATTTAAAATCCTCTTTCAGCTCATTAAAAAAATTCCAGTTTAATCAGATTTGAACAAATTGAATAATTGTACTATGATCTAATCCCGATGTTTGGATGTTATTATTCTGTTATAAGGGGAAGGGTAACACAATCTGATGTAATGTAATCTATTTGAATCTAATGTCATGGTTCCAATGATTGATTATTGATTGATCTCCATGTGTTTCTTTTGATGTGTGTGTTTTTATTTAATTTGTTTCATCTTTTCATCTTTTGTTCCTCCAATCAAAGATGGCTTCTTCGTCCTTCTCATCTTTTCTTCCTCTCCTACTCCTCTTCCTCACCGTAACCGTGGAGTCGAGACCTTCACCTCAACAAGACAACAAACAGGTCTGTGGAGATCTTCATCTTCCTCATCATCATCTTCACCACTTCATCACCTTCATCTTCCTCATCATCCCCTTTACCTTCAGCATCATTAGCATCTTCATCATGACCATCATCTTCACCACTTCATCACCTTCATCTTCATCCTCCTCATCCTCCTCATCCTCTCTCTCTCCCCTCAGGTGTTACATTCTCTCTTTGGCTCTCATCTCTCTTCTCTGATCTTGGCACCTCCCACCTCTGATGTCACTGAGGGCTCTGCTGGACATCCTGCTGCTTCCTCCTCCTCCTCCTCTTCCTCCTCTTCCTCTTCCTCACCTCCCTCTGGATTGGTTCTTGGTCGCGGTGCTGTGAGGGGATTGGTGGGCAAACGGGAAGCGGTACCTCGGTTCTTCCTCGATTTCCTGCAGCGACAGGCCAAAATGAGGAGGCGGAGCGGAAAGTCGATGGTGGGAGGAAGAGGATGCTTCGGGATGAAGATGGACCGCATCGGCTCCGTCAGTGGACTCGGCTGTTAAAGACGCTGATGTTACCATGGTGACACCTGTAACCACTATCCCACAGAACGATGACCTCAGGTTAATGTAGCGCCACAGTTACCACGGTAACCACGGTAACCACGGTAACCCTGAACGGACCCTGAACCGACCCTACGTGACATCTGACCTTCAGGTCGGAGACTCCATGTTGGAACTTTACTAATAAAAGAGACGTAGACACAGGCCGTCAGCTGGTGACCCCTGACCCCTGACCCCTGGCTACAACACAGCCAGCAGCACGACCATGCAGTGTGTGTGTGTGTGTGTGTGTGTGTGTGTGTGGTGTGTGTGTGTGTTGTGGACAACTGCAGGAAATAAAACACAAACTCCACTTGACTCCTCGTTGTTTATTTGTTATCACTCTGTGTGTGTGTAGGGGGGGGGGGGGGGGGGGGGGGGGGTGACAGATGTTTGTTCAGATGTTTTATTAGAAAGTTTCACATTTTTACGATGATTCTGTGAACGTGTCATTGACAGTGACCTCACAGAGAGACAGACAGACAGACAGACAGACAGACAGACAGACAGTGAGACAGACAGACAGTGAGACAGACAGACAGACAGACAGACAGACAGACAGACAGACAGACAGACAGTGAGACAGACAGACAGACAGACAGTGAGACAGAAGCAGACAGAGACAGACAGACGAAGACAAAGCAACAGAAAGACAGACAGACGAAGGAGACAGACAGACAGGACAGACAAAGACGAAGAGACAGACAGACAGAACAGACAGACAGACAGACAGAGACAGACGAAGACAGACAGACAGACAGCAGACAGACAGACAGGACAGACAGACAGACAGAAGACAAAGACAGACACAAAAAAGAAAAGAGACAGACAGACAGACAGAAGAAGACAGACAGACAGACAGACAGCAGACAGACAGACAGAAGACAGACAGACAGACAGACAGTAGACAGACAGACAGACAGACAGACAGACAGACAGACAACAGACAGACAGACGTAACAGACAGACAGACAGACAGACAGACAGACAGACGACAGACGAGACAGACAGACAGATGAAGACAGACAGGACAGACAGACAGAGAGACAGACAGACAGACAGATAGGACAGACAGACAGACAGACAGATAGAAGACAGACAGACAGACAGAAGAGACAGAAGAGACAGACAGACAGACAGACAGACAGAAGCAGACAGACAGACGAACAGACAGACAGACAGACAGAGAGACAGACAGACGGGATTAGACAGACAACAGACAGACAGAAGACCATCAGACAGATAGACAACAGACAGACAGTAGTAGACAACAGACAGACAGGAGACAGATGAGAGAGACAGATAGACAGACAGACAAACTAGACAGACAGACGACAGACAGACGAGAAGATAGAGGATCGAAACAAGATCAGACAACAGAATCAAAGCTCTTCAGGAATTAGGACACACCTATGAAGTTTAATCATCATTTAATTTTCCTCAGGATTTGGAACTCAATTTATCATTTTTTCAAACAAAATTAATAACATTAAAAAGAATTAAAAACATTAAGAGAAACGTTTCCTCCACTAGATGGCAGCAGAGAGACTGTCCTGTGTCACGTGACGGGGTGAGCTCGCTCAGCTAGCAGCTAGCTAACTGTTAGCAACACGAACCTCCAGCGGGACACGCTCACCGGTACCGGCCTCGTCTGCGCCCCCTCCCCGTCTCCTGCTCCCGGTGTTCTGCGGTAATCTCCGTCCTCCTGCTCCGGACCGACCGGTAAACACCCAGACACGATGTCGGCAGTGCAGCGGATGAAAGTGGCGAACGAGCGGCACAGCAAGACGATCACACAGCGGGGACACGTCCAGAAGACCACGGTACTGACTACCAGGCTAACGGCTAACAGCTAGCCTGCTGAGTCTGTAGCCTGGTCCGGTCCGGTCCGGTATCATATCATATCATATAATATGATATGATATGATATGATATAATATAATATAATATAATATAATATAATATAATAATATAATATAATATAATATAATATAATATGATATGATATTATAATTGATATGATATAATTAATATGATATATATAATCATGATATGATCTCTATCATTATCTATATCTCTATATACTCTATTAATCATCTTCTATAATCTCCGATCTGATCTGATCTGATCTGCTCTGCTCATGTATATGTTGATTGCTCTGCTATGCTCTCTCTCATCTCTGCTCTCTACTTCTATGATTGATCTATATGCTTCTCTACTCTCTCTGCATCTGCTCTGTCTACTCTGACTCTCCTCTACTCTCTCTACTACTGATTGATCTCAATCTGACTTATCATTCATTATACTCTACTCATCATCTCTTCCATCTGCTTGCTCTGCTCTGCTCTGATCTGATCTCTCTTTCTCTGCTCTGTCTGCTATACGTCTGTTGCTTGTCTGCTTTTGCTATCTATGCTCTGCTCTGCTACTCCTTCCTCTGCTATGATTCTCTGCTTGATCTGATATGCTCTGCTCTCACTCTCCTCTGCTCTGATGTTGCTCTGCTCTCTCTCTGTTATTGTCTGCTCTGCCTGCTTGCTTGCTGCTTTTGTCTGCTCTGCTCTCTGCTTTTTATTATGCTTTCTGTCATGTCTGATCTGCTCTACTATGCTTGCTATGTCTGCTCTGCTCTGTCTACTTCTCACTTGCTCTGCTTGCTCTGCTCTGCTTGCATCAATATTGCTATGCTCTGCTCTTGTCTGCTGCTTCATCTGCTATGCCTCTGCTTGTATGATCTACTCTCTGCATCTCATACTGCTTTGCTTGCTCTCTACTTCTCTTGCATCTGTTTTGCTCTGCTCTGCTCTGCTTGCTCTTTCTGATTGATTGTCTATGCTTTCTGCTTATGTTTTGCTCTGCTCTCTTTCTGCTCTTGCTACCTCCCTGCCTGCTATTCTCTGATCATGCTTTCTATGTCTGATACTATGATTGTTCTATTCTCATTCTACTCTCTACTTCGCTCTCCTATTCTGATTATCTCTGTCTGCTTATCTATGACTCTCTTATTGTCTCCTATTGTTTTACTTTTGTTATGTTGTTTGTGTCTATCTGCTGTCTTGCTCTTGCTTTTCATATCTCTTGGTATGATATAAATGTATGTGATCTTTCTGTAGTTGACGTTCAGTGCTAACTTTAGCATTAGCAACTACAGCAGTTAGCTCTTTTTGCCCAAAGATCTGCGACGTGTGTGTGTGTGTGTGTGTGTGTGTGTGTGTGTGTGTGTGTGTGTGTGTGTGTGTGTGTGTGTGTGTGTGTGTGTGTGTGTGTGTGTGTGTGTGTCACATTTACAAAAACACTGCTCATCACGCCACCTAGTGTTTCAAACCGTGTTGGAACTCTTAGGACCAATGTCGAGACTTGTATCTGTGAAGCTGCGCTCGTTTTCAAATCTATGCTGAAACTTAACGTCTAAACCGCGACATCATCGACCAATCGGACACGTCCTGTCCTCTCCCGTCCCCACATGTCCTCTCCCGTCCCCACATGTCCTCTCCCGTCCCCACATGTCCTCTCCCGTCCCCACATGTCCTCTCCCGTCCCCACATGTCCTCTCCCGTCCCCACATGTCCTCTCCCGTCCCCACATGTCCTCAGACCATGGTCTTGGTCGTCAGGAAAACATCAGCTAATTGGTGTGTCATGTGTGTTTTAGCTCCTCCTCTCAGGACTGCGTTCTAAAGATGTGTTTTTATTTCAAGATGGACACATTAAAAATCAAACTTTACCTCAGCTCCTTTTTATAACGGAGCATTAGCAGCAGATGGAAGAATAAAATCAGCTGATGTGTTGTCGGATGATTTCAGCTGTTGAGCTGTTTGTGTTGTTGTGTTTCCAGCGGCCGGTAAATGATGATAAGTCTCCGGTGGGTCCGTGGCTTCTCGCTCTCTTCGTCTTCGTGGTTTGTGGATCAGGTGAGTTTCACCTTCGGCTGTTCATGAATCAGACGATAAATTCAAATGTTCACACGTAGAATAAGAAGGAATCAAACTTCTGCTTTGTCAGTTTTACATTTATATTTTCATCCTGAAGAAAAAAATTTTTTTTCACAGAATAAACAAAACAGAAAAGATGAACATTTATGTTTCTATTAAATAATCATGTTTATTTTCTTAATTAAAATTCTTTATATTTGTCTTTTATTTATCAAAGGGTCGAAACCCACTTTGTCATCGACGTCGAAGGAATCACTGACAATTTCTTTCTTTAATATCAAAAATCAGCTGATTTATTGAACGGATTCTCTTTGTTTTAAAACTTTGAATTAAATTGACTTTTATTCTTATTTTATTCGCAGCATTTTTCAGATCATCCAGAGCATCAGGCAGGGCATGTGATGACCCTTGACCCCGGAGCTGAGCCGTCACATGGAAGAGGAGGGGGACCCGTCACCGTCATGACGACACACACACGGACACACACACACACACACACACACACACACCGTTCCTGTGGAGTTTTTAAATCTGATCTTTTTTTCTTCCCACAGTAAACCCATCTCTCTCTTTATTTTGTACTTCTCTGTAAAAAGCTGATCAGATATTGTTTGTTAATTGGTTGATTGGTTGCTGAAGTCTTAAGTCTGATGCAGTCGTCCAGCTGACGGAGACTGAGCTGAGTTTCTCTGATTTAAAGGAACAAGCCGCTGATTCTTAACAGTTCGGTGACCTGATGTCAGGTCATGTGACATCCTCACACCCTCTGTCACATGCACAGCTCCGATCTGTCTGTCCTGCAAAAGTCACATGATCTCAGCACTGCTCTCTACTTGGAGGCTTTAATGTGAAAAACCAGCAGGAAGTGTTTTGTGTTTGACAAGATGGATCCGAGCTGTGGACAATGTTTTTAAATCAGACATAGATACCTGAGCTCCAGGTAACCATGGGAACAGGATCCAGACTTTTATTCTGACCAATCAGACAACACAGGATCAGTGAGACGACTTTAATTTCACTTCTGTAAAGATTTCATATTAAAAGCCTCAGTATCGGGCGTAAGGCTCGGATTAGGGTTAACTGGTGTTAATGCTGTGTGCGCGTAACGTTTCATCAAAACTCAATAAAGTGACGAGTTGGATTGAAACAACGTTTAGCTGTTCAGCTACTCACTATGAGTTCAGGGATTTATCGGATTTAAGTGACATCTGCAGAACAGGAAGTCCGAACACGAATCACATTCACAGGTTTAAAAAGAAAAGCAGCTGAGCTCTGCAGCGACGTGATGAACGACAGAACGAAGAATCAGCTGTTTGCTCCTTTTGAAATCAGACGTTCGATTAGAAAAACTTTACTGTTTGTCAGGAAGGAAAAAAACTCTTGAGTCTTTTTGATGTAAATAATTAACAGCTGACAGAAGCAGCTTCTTCCACCTGGCGACACAGCCCAGTGCCCCCTGCTGGACGACCTGCTCCACTTTTATACGAAATAAACCTCAGATATTTTCTCTAAACGTCTCTCGTCTCCTCGTTTGTCTTCACAGGAAGTTTTTATCAATGATTTTAAATCAATGAAAACATTCAGGTTTTCATGTAGATTCTAAAGGTTCAATCTGTAACGTTATTCAAACATTAAATCGTGTAGAAACATCCAGCCTTGTGTTTTATCCGTAGCTGAGCTCAAAAGGTTTAAATTGAAACCTGCACAGATCTGTCGTTTACCTTGTTTGTAATGTAAATATACATTTTAAGATTAAGAAGAAGTTCTTTGTTGGTCCGTCAATGGGGACATTTGCATGTTACAGCAGCAGAAAGACAACACATAAGCAGCATCCAGTACTTGGGTGAAGGAATATAAAGAAATAGAGATATAGAACAAATATATAGAAAAGAATATAAATGTAATTAAACCGGTCTATACAGTGTAAATAAATATAGTATGTCAGCATATGTACAGTGAATGGATATAACTGTTTATATTGCACAGACTTGTTTACAAATGAATGTAGTCCAGTGAATAAGTTGAGGGTTAAGTGTTAAAGTTCAGTCCCCAGTGGGGGTGCAGGGAGTTTTACTGGGAGCAGACCAGCGCCACCTTCCGACACTGAGGGGGATCGGTGCTGTGATGGTGTCCTGCAGGGGGGGGGGGGGACTGGCTGTCCTCGGTCCCACCACCTCCACCGGACCGAGCTGGCCCTCCTCAGCCGGTCAGCAGGTGAAATGCAAACTACTCCAATATATATAAATATAACTTGTTTAATCTGAGAAAGATTTGATTCTGTAATGTTCTGTAATGTTATATACATATATATATATACACACGTGTGTGTGTGTGTGAGTGTGAGTGAGTGTGGTGTGTGTGTGTGTGTGTGTGTGTGTGTGTGTGTGTGTGAGTGTGGTGTGTGAGTGTGTGTTGTGGTGTGGAGAGTAGAGAGAGAGAGGTGAAGAGAGAGAGAGAGGAGAGAGAAGGGAGAGGAGGTGTGTGTGTGTGTGTGAGTGTGAGTGTGTGTGTGTGAGAGTGTGTGTGTGTGTGAGAGTGTGTGTGTGTGTGTGTGTGTGTGTGTGTCCACACAGTGACGTCAGAGCCAGAGAAGATGGCGGCTGTGCTGAAGGCGGAAGGTAAAGAGCTTTAACTCTGGTATAAATCTCCTGTCCGCTCCGGGCTGATGCGGATTAACCCGGGTTATTGTTGGGTGTTGGTCCGGGGATCAGGCCCATCAGACCGACCCGGGTTGGCACGTTTTAACCCGGAGCTCCAGCAGCTGTTTAGTCGGAGCTAGCCTCGGCGGCTAACGGCTACCGGCTAGCTGAGCAGCTACACCAGCAAACATCCGCGTTCCACCGAGTACATGTGTCCCGGTGGCCCGGTGGAGTCTCACACGGGCCCGGTGGAGTCTCACGCTAATGGCGGGTGCAAGGCTCCAGGCTCCAGGCGCCGGGCTCCAGGCGCCGGGCGGTCACAACGAGAAGCGTCCTCACGTTAGCACTAGCGGGGCGGGAGGGGCTGAGCTCCAGCAGCCGGTGGACAGGCTTCGGGAGGCGGACGCTGCAGGCAGGCGGGTCCGGGGTCTGAGCTGGGCCTCTGGGGAGAAAGACATCATTATTAATATTCTTATGTTTTGTATCTGCCCTGTAAAGTGACACGAGTGCTCTGAAGGCGGCTGTAAACAAAATGTATTGTTATGATCTGGACAAGGGGGGGGGGGGGTGTGAAGCACTTTGAGCTGCATGGTTCATGTATGAAAAGTGCTATACTAATAAAGTCTGACTGATTTTGATTGATTTGACGTCATGTTTAAAACAGACCAGACCAGTGTGTGTCTGTTTTCATGTAAAAGTTTCCACACACACATTTAAAGTAGGTGCAGATTCAGCTGCTGCTAAACAACAGGGATCTAGTGGAGGAGTGTGTTGTTTCCTTCTGATCAGTGTGTGTGTGTGTGTGTGTGTGTGTGTGTTGTGTGTGTGTGTGTCTGTGTGTGTGTGCGTGTGCGTGCAGCAGGGGAGAGCTGGCGGCCGTGCGTTGTGTGAGAATCATCCCGCATGGACTCGTCACCATGAGCAACAAGGACATGGTTTCCACGGAGACAGGTCAGTCTCACCCTCTGAGTGTCTGACGTTCACACCGGCCTTCAGAGAGCCCCATTTCTGTTGCCATGGTAACTACGTGGTGTGGATGATGTCACAGATACCTGCTGCTTTCTGAGTGTGTTTCAGTTCATTTCACGGTGGAATTCACTGATCATGTTGAATACATGAGCTGTACACGTAGAAGACAAACATGAAGAAACTAAAACAAATCTCTGGTGAAAAAGTGCTGACACGTCACTTCCTGTCTGTCTGCTGCCCCGGCGCCCCCCCCCCCCCCTCTCACCTGAACCATGAGGAGGATCTGATGCTGTGTGAACGAGTCTGTGAAACCTGATGCTGAGTTGTTCAGCTGCGAAACACAAACTCTGGAGAAGCTCTGGAGACGACTCTGGATTTCACCTGGAGCTCATGTCTGGAATCAGCTTTAATGTGACAGATGATGAAGATGAAATATGATGTTTTGTTTGTGTGTGTGCAGAGAATAAAGTACAGAGGAAAGTGTTTCTTCCCAACAAGCTGCTCGAGTGTCTCCCTCGCTCGTCCACGCTGCCTAACGAGCGTCTGCGCTGGAACACTAACGAGGTGAGCGTTCTTAGAACATGAACAGGAAGTGCCAACATTTCATTTCGTTTCATTTATTCACTTCTCATGTATTATATGGACAAAAGTTGTACACACACACACACACACACCACACACACACATCCCCGTCTCCTTTCTGCATGCCAAGGTGTCCTTGGGCAAGATACTGATCCCATATATTGGCGGCTGTGCTGGCTGTGTGTCGAGAACGTACTGTACTGTAAAGATCTTTACTTTGTTAGCTTTGTCTCTTTGTCTCTGCAGGAGATCGCTTCTTACCTGATTACATTTGACAGACATGACGAGTGGCTCTCCTGCAGCCTGAAAACCAGGTATGAACCAGAGCGTCACTGGCCCCGTTCACACCTGGTATTTACATGTGGCCCCACATGCATCTCGTGATCGGACTTCCCGTCCACTTAGTCCGATTAGTGTTGTTGTTTTGGTTGTTTACAGGAAGTAATAACAGCTTCTCTGGTCTTTGTTTCAGGCCGAAGAACGGCAGCATCATCCTGTACAACAGGAAGAAGGTGAAGTACAGGAAGGATGGATACTGCTGGAAGAAAAGGAAGGATGGGAAGACGACAAGAGAGGACCACATGAAGCTCAAGGTCCAGGGCATGGAGGTGTGCAGCCCACTGCGCCTCCTGCAGGACACTCCTATCACTATTGATGACTGACAGCACTGAAATTATTATTTGATTGAATTATAATCCAATTCGTTTTAGTCAGAAACGTATTGGTTTCATCTAAGAATGAATCTGAATATTAAAATGAAAGGAACAGCTGCAGTGAAGATATTAAAACATGTGGCTCATTGATCAGATTCAGAGCCAATATCTTGATCAGAAGTGTGTAAGACTGGTGACTTTGACTTTGGTTTGTTTTTATTCTGATCGCCTGTCGACTTCTCATCAAGCACAAAGCTCCAGTTAAAGAAAACGAGAGGAAACGTCATTAAACTAAAACATGCTCCTGTTCTAACGTTCACAAAACAGTGCAGTTCAAGGGGTTTACCTGAAGGGGGAGTCCTAGCTTTAATAATACAGTTATGGAAGTTTGAGAAGTAATGAGCTGCTCAGATATATTATTAGTGTCAATGATGCTAACCGATGCTAACAGCTGTCTGTTGTCTCAGTGCCTGTATGGCTGCTACGTCCATTCCTCCATCGTACCGACATTCCACAGACGATGCTACTGGCTGCTGCAGGTACACACAGTAATACACAGATATAACACACACTGCGTTGCATTTGAGCCAATGTCCTTAAAACTGTGTGTGTTGTGTGTGTGTGTCAGAACCCAGACATTGTGCTGGTGCACTACCTGAATGTGCCTTCCCTGGAGGATTCTGGGAAATGCAGTCCGCTGCTGTGTGCAGTGGCCGACCGCCACGACAGCGTGAGGTGGAGCCGAGATGATCTGCTGAACCAGCTGAAGCCCATGTGTAAGAGCACACGCTTAACACCTGTGATTGCAGTGTGTGTGATTGTCGTGTGTGTGTTGACTGGCGGTTGTTTGTCTCAGTTCACAGTATGAAGTGTTCTCTGGGCTCAGGTGATTTCAGCATCGAGGAGTTGGTTCAACACATCCTGGACCGACAGAGAACCAAACCCCAGCCTCGCACACACACCTGTCTGTGTAACACAGCCCAAGGTAACGCACACACTGCCATGACATCACCGGGACATCACCGGGACATCACCGGGACTCAGACTAACCTGCAGCTGTATGTGTGTGCAGTGTCTCCAGGTGTGAACATTCCTCACCGCTGTAACAGCACCAAGCACCGCATCATCTCCCCCAAATTGCCCCCCTCCTCCTGCAGACCCTCCCCCTCCCCCCTCTGCTCTGAGGGGGGGGAGGCAGCCGGGGGAGGAGGGGGAGGAGAAGCCAAGCTGCCTCACCTCCAGGCTCAGAGCAGCCCAGCCTCTTCTCCCTGCCCCGCCTCCACGTAAGTCTGCATACCAACTACCACTTCCTGTTTCTGTTTGTAACCATCAGAGTAAAACTAACCCCCCTCCGTCCAAACTGACACACCTGAACACACAGGTCACATGACCTTTCACATCCACTGGTCATGTGGTGTAAACAGGAAGTAGATGTCTCCTCTGCAGCTGGTTGCTTAGTAACAGAAACTCCTCTGAAGGAGGAGCAGTGAAAAGTCAGAGCAGGGACGACGGGGTGGAACTGTTACTGACAGGAAGTGTTAGCGGCGCTTTGTGTGTGACTGATGAGAACCAATCAGGAAGAGAGGGTTAGGGTTATTTTGATAGAGGCGGGAAAACTGCGTAACCATAGCAACAGTGATGAATTAACGTAGTGTCTCACGTTCATATAAACACGTATGTCTTCTTTCTGATTCGCAGCTCGGCCTCGTCGCCCCCTCAGCCCCACGGAGCCACCATCACCATGAGCAACCACAGCAACAGCTTCTACGGCGACCGGAGCAGCAACCTGACGACAGTGGCGCTGCCCCAGAACGCTGTCATTGTCATGGCAACAGCCATCGCTGGAGGAAGAGGGGGGCATGGCGGGGACGGGGTCAGAGGGGACGAGGCGGGACAGAGGAGGAGTCTGTCACTCACCCGTTCGGGGCAGTTGCTGCTCTCCCCCACCCTCCCCCCTTCTGAAGGCACGCCCACCTGCCCCTCCCCTCCTTCCTCCTCCCTCCCCCCTCCCACCGTACAGGCGCCGGGTGTCGCCACCCTCTCCCTCACCCTCCTCCCGTCTCCTGTTATCGGAAGCATGCTCCTCACCCCCTCGTCCTCCTCTACCTCACTCCGCTCCCCTCCCCCTCCTCCTTCTCCCCCCTCCTCCCCTTCACCACCTCCACTTCCCCCATCCCATCCCCCCGCCTTTGACCCCGACTCCTTCCTAAACTCCCCCAAACAGGGTCAGACATATGGTGGCCCTCCTCACCCCTCCTCCTCCACGCCCTCCCCTGTCCTCTGCTCCTCCTCCTCCCCTCTCTCCCCCCCCTCACTCGCGCTCTCCCTCTCCCCCACCTCAACCCCTCCCTCCTCCGTCTCCCCTCCCTCCTCGCTCTCCTCTCTCTCCTTCTCCTCCTCTGATGCGGACAAGCGAGACTCTGCGCTCCCCCTCCCCTCCTTCTCCTCTTCATCTTCCTCTCCACCTTCGTCCTCCCTCCCCCCCTCCCTCTCCCTGTCTCCCACCTCCTCTGTGGCCCCGCCCCTCCTCCCCCTCTGCCTGGAGCTTGATGCTCTGGGGCAGTCTGAGGGAGGGAGGGGGGAGGAGGAGGTAGGGGGCGATGAAGAGGGGGTGAAGGACAGTACAGACGACGATGATGATGAAAGCAGAGCTCCTCCCACCAAACTGGCGCTGCTGCAGGTGAGTCAGTCGATCGATCAACAAAAATTGATAAGCAGATATTTAGTTTGAAATCAATGAGGTTATTAAAGATTAGTTTTGTTTTTATTTCACTTTCTGTCCTTCAGCCGAGCCACGCCTCCTCCGCTTCGTTGCTACAGCAACAGACAGGAAGTAGCGTTGCGTCACTGCTCCTGGTTTGTCAAGACTCGGCAGCCCCTCGTACCCAGCCAGCCAATCAGGCGCAAAGACAAGCTAATGGACAGCATTCATTGGTTCTGAGACAGCCCTACAGTCACCAGTCTGCAGCTGAAGCCCCGCCCCCGGCGCAGATATCCCATCAGCCCCTGGTGCTGCAGCAGTCGTCATTGTTTGCTAAAACTAAGGCGGTGTCTTCTCCGGCTGCTGTCGCCATGGTTCCAGCTCACCTGGCAACTTCTCAGATTCAGGTGAAGGAGGAGAGCAGGCGGGGCTACAACTCGGAGGACGCCTGCATGGACACTCCCCTGGAGGAGGAGGCGGGGCCCGAACAGGCAGGGGAGGAGCTTGACATCTCCTTCGACAGCCAGTTTCCTGACCTGATCTCTGACCTCATCACAGAGGAGGCCAATCCCGTCACAGCCCACCCCCCCACCGCCGTCACACCAAACCCAGCTGTGTTTGCGGCAGGGGTACGATACATGGTGCCCCCCCAGCCCTCTCCCTCCTCGTCCTTCCTCCCCTTCCCTCACCCGCTACCCTCCCCCTCCTCCACCCGCCTGGCCTCTATCACCGACTTCTCCCCAGAGTGGTCCTACCCCGAGGTAATCAATCACCAATAATCACTGACAGCCGGTAAATAACAGATCAATGATGAAATGATTGATCAGCTAAATATTCTTCAGATTAACCAATGAAAACAATCAATAGATCATGTTTAAATATTATTGATCATAAAAGTGAAGTTGTGTCTGATCAACAAAACTGTGTGTGTGTGTGTGTGTGTGTGTGTGTGTGTGTGTGTGTGTGTGTGTGTGTGTGTGTGTTTGCTTGCTTGCTTGCAGGGCGGTGTGAAGGTGTTGATAACGGGTCCGTGGAGCGAACTGTTGGGTCGATACTCGTGTGTTTTCGATCAGAGCACCGTCCCTGCATCACTGATCCAGCCTGGAGTACTGCGCTGCTACTGCCCCGGTACACACACACACACACACACACACACACACCACACTGGGTTCCTGATGAATATCTTGTCTCTGATGAAGGTTGTGTTGTCGTGAACGAGCCAGTAAATGTCGAACAGTGGGGTTTCCACTAGGGACCAACACTCTACAACGGTTAGCGCAGCTGCTGAAGTGTTTGTTTGATTCGCTCTAGAATTTATGAGAAAAAAACTGTTCCGAAATTTTAGGCGCACTGCAGAGCGCACTCACACACAAACATCACACACAGACAGACACACAAAATCCTAGGTGAAACGCTGTAATACTAACCTAATACAATACAAAGCTAAAAGCTCATCTAAATCATTACCATCCAGTTTACTGAGCTGGAAACGTTTACCCTGTGTCAAATGTTTAAAATGTATTCAAGAGCAATTTTGGTTTAACAGAGACAGAGAATCCATTTTATGTTGTCTCTGATAAATGTTGTGTGTCTCTGATTAAAGTCTCTGATGGAGGTTGTGTGTCTCTGATGGACGATGTGTGTCTCTGATGGACGTTGTGTGTCTCTGATGGACGTTGTGTGTCTCTGATGGACGTTGTGTGTCTCTGATGGGTGTGTCTCTGATGGGCGTTGTGTGTCTCTGATGGGTGTGTCTCTGATGGGCGTTGTGTGTCTCTGATGGACGTTGTGTGTCTCTGATGGACGTGTCTCTGATGGGCGTTGTGTGTCTCTGATGGACGTGTCTCTGATGGGCGTGTCTCTGATGGACGTGTCTCTGATGGATGTTGTCTGTCCCCTCTCAGCCCACGAGGCTGGTTTGGTTTGTCTGCAGGTTCTGGAGTCCGGAGGTTCCGTTTCTTCGTCTGTTCTGTTCGAGTACCGAGCGAGGAACGCCAGCTCCCTGCCCAGCTCGCAGCTCGACTGGCTCTCATTGGACGGTCAGAAACAATCCCTCCTCCACACCCCCACACCTCGTTTTTACTGTCGTCACGTCACATGTTGATATGACCCGTTGTGACATCACTTCCTGTGGATGTTGTCGTCATCTCATTTCATCCACAATCCACCTGAAAGGTGTTTCATTGAGAATCTTTAAGTTTTACAATCTGCGTAAAAAACACTACAGCTAATTTTACCATTTTCGCACACGTTTAATTTAACGATAGTCGTTCAACTTCTTCTGAAAATAAGGGGGAAATGAAAAATTACGATTGAGTTGTAACGGCCTGTAGGGGGCAGTAGAGCAGCATTTAATTCTGGAACAATCTTTCAGTTACTGATCTGAGCCAATCAGAGATCAACAGGTCAAACACTTTAAAATGCATCATCCTGGTGTCACAGCGATGTCATCAGTCCCTGTTACAAAAAACAGGAACCAGGTCTGTTATGGGACACGTATGTGGACTAATTGTCAGGAGGTCTCACTCTGTTTATTTTCTGTACAGATAATCAGTTCAGGATGTCCATCCTGGAGCGTCTGGAGCAGATGGAGCGTAGGATGGCAGAGATGGCCGCCCGTGACAACAACCAGCAGCAGCAGCAGCAGCAACAACAACAACAACAACAACAACACAGCAACCAGCTGGCAACGCCCCCTCCACCAACCCTACCTGAGGAGCAGGAGCAGGTGAGGTCGCTGAGACGAGGCATGAAGAGTGAAGCTACACACGGAGTGAACACTGGTTCTCCTGTAATGACGACAACATTACGGAGAACCAGTGTGAAGACCACGTGTTGTTTCATTGTGTTGTTGTTGTATTCGGTTGTCACTGTGTTGCGCGCTATGTTGTGTTGGTGCTTTATGTTTTGTGTGTCTGTGTAGCAGCTGTGTCTGTCAATAACAGGAGGCGTGTCCATTAGGGCTGCACCAGTGTTAATTTCGTTGACGAAAGATATTTGTTAACGACCTTTTCCCCATGACTAAGACGTGACGAAAACGGATCTTTGAAAATAAAAACTGACTAAATCTATTTTAACTTTCGTTGACGAGACGAAAATGTTGGTGGTTGACTAACTCAGGGGTTCCCAAACTTTTCAGCCCGCGACCCCCAAAATAACGGTGCCAGAGACTGGCGACCCCCACCGACCCTATTAGCTGAGCTCTGTATTTATTCTTTATGTTTGTCAGGGCTGAGAAAGTCTTGCACAAGTTCGCCAGCCTTGTTAACCGGTCCGGGTCCGCGAGGGCGTCAGCGAGCTGGGATCCATGCTCCATCAGAAATATGCGCACCTCGTCCCGCAGCTCATACAGGCGGCTCAGCACATCTCCCGCAAGAGCAAGTCTGATATTGAGTGGACGTGTTTTTATGTAGTGGACCATTTTTATCGCAATGTCAAGAATATGTTTAAACTCTGGTTCAAGTGTTTTGCTTGCAAGAGATTCTCTGTGAATAATACAGAGTGTGGAATTACGTGCGGCGCCACTTCGCTTTCAGTCCTTTCTTTCCCAGCATCGCTCCAGTCCTGTCCCGACACACATCAACACCGTTTTCTGAAGATAGTCCCTCTTCTTTTAGTTTTGTAAAATGTCCTCACCTGTGCACGTCCCCTCCGGAGCGCGGAGCAACACAGCATTACGTCTTCCGTCAAAACTGTATCTGATGAAAACAAGCAGCTGGGCAGAGTTTAATATATCTGTGGATTCATCTAACTGTAAAGCATATTTCACTTTCTTAACTCTATCCACCAGCTGGCACTTTATGTCCTGGGCCATGTCGGTGATTCCAGATCACGGGCTGATTTATCTACAGCAGTGGGTTTAATTAACGTTTCGCCGATTGTGTGTGGCTTTTTTGCCTGTGCAATTAAATATGCCACATCATATGATGCCTTTTGAGCTTCGGCTGTTTGTTTAGGAAGGACTTTCTTTTGGCCTTGCAACTCTCACTCGTTCCGCTAATGTGTTAGATAACTCATCCCTTCCTCCTACATAGAGGGATATCAATGACAACCTAATACGCAAGCTAGATGGTCCGGGCTGAGAAGAAAGGATTAATGTGACTAAACTAGAC
Organism: Reinhardtius hippoglossoides; assembly: GCA_006182925.3. Taxonomy (NCBI): domain Eukaryota; kingdom Metazoa; phylum Chordata; class Actinopteri; order Pleuronectiformes; family Pleuronectidae; genus Reinhardtius; species Reinhardtius hippoglossoides. Next base: position 15,509,778 of record CM031692.1, read on the forward strand.
TAAATGTCAGAGTTTCGTCGAAGAACTAGACTCAACTAAGGAAGGATAAAATGACTTAAACTAGACTAAAACTAATATGCATTTTCGTCTAAAAGACTAAATCAAAAATAGCTGCCAAAATTAACACTGGGCTGCACCTATCAATTATTTTTTTAATCGATTAATCTAACGATTATTTTGTATTACTTGCTTAATATATTAATACATTTATTAAAAATATAAAAAACTTGTCATATTTATCTTCTTTTAAATACAACTAATCTGGATCAGCTGATTCTTCTTTTGTCACATGACTGGTTTCATCAGGTCAATCCGTTTATCACATGTTAGACCAGATCGTCATGGATACACGTGTGCTAGTTCACCTAAGTTAGTCCAGATACATCACTGTGACATCACTATGACATCACTGTGACATCACTGTCTGTCTCAGTCCTCTCAGTGGTTTGAGAGGAGGATTGTGGGAGTTTGTGAACGAATGATGAGGGTCGGACGATGGGGAGGAGAGGAGGAGGAGGAGGAGAGAGGCTTCATCACTCAGTCCGTCACCGTGGGATGACACTGCTCCACCTGGCTGCTGCACAGGGATCAAACGATCACACCTGATCGCTGAGGATGACACACACACACACACACACACCCACCCACAACCACACACACACACAACACACCACAACCACACAACACACACACACAACACACACACACACACCACACACACTCACACCACGACACACACACACACACACACACACACACACACACACACACACACACACACACACACACACACACACACACACACACACACACACACACACACACACACACACACACACACACACACACACACACACACACTCTCTCTGTGGTTGACTGCAGCTGTTGTGTTTCGTCGTAGGAGCGTGAACAGTGACAGTTTAGACTTGGAACAGGAAGTTGATCCTCTCAACATCGACCACTTCTCCTGCAGCCCGCTGGTAAAACGAACACACAACCGTAACACATCTGTTGCTATAACAAGTGCATGTCAGCGTCTGTGGTTAATGTTCAACCACCTGCTCTCTTCTCTTGTTAAACGTGTTTGTGCGTTCCAGATGTGGGCGTGTGCTCTGGGCCACCAGAGGGCAGCGGAGCTCCTCTACAGCTGGAACAGTCTGGCTCTGGGGATCCCTGATTCGCTGGGACGTCTGCCACTTGCTGTCGCTCGCTCCCGAGGACATACCCGACTCGCCACGGCGCTGGAGGAGCTGCACACACAGCGCACACTCTCTCACAACACGCCCAGGGACACACACATGTCTGAAGCAGACACACCGGCCACGCCACAGCCCGCCCCTGTCGCCTCTGTCCACGAGCCCAGACACAGGTAACACACACACGTCATGTTACAGGATTCTGGTGCTCTGATTGGCTGTGACAGTCTTCCCTCTCTCTCCTCTTAGGTCTGAGCTCGTCCAGCAGCCTCCCCTCTCCCAGTGACCCCTCCTCCACCTCCCCGAGCTCTGCCTACTCGAGTGGCCCCGCCCCCATGGACACCTCCCCATCCTCCCCTTCTTCTTCTTTCTCCCCCTCCTCCTCGCTGCCTGTGTCCCCTCCCTCTGCCCCCTCCCCCCTGCTGTCCTCACTTCCTCCTGTGTCCATGTGGGGGGAAGAGCCCAACGCTGGATTCCATGAAACCATGTCTGAGCCGATTGATGTCACAGGTCTGAACCCCGGAGGTTCCAGAGACTCTTCTCTTTACCTTATGGACTATGAGAGCGCCTCCCCCGGCCACACGCACATGTACACACATGCACACGCCCACACGGCAGGCGGGCGGCGAGTGCACACTGCGGCGAGGCTGGAGGAGCACCTGTTGAGCTACAGCGAGAATGCCGAGAACGAAGGCGAGGAGGAAGAGTACCTGGAGGAGGAGGTGCTGCAGGTAACCCCCTCACAACTACACGTTACGAGCACGCGTAACAAGTACACTTAACGAACATGCAAGGTTAGTCCCCCAGGTTAGTCCCCCAGGTTAGTCCCAGGTTAGTCCCCCAGGTTAGTCCCAGAGGTTAGTCCCCCAGGTTAGTCCCAGGTTAGTCTCAGTTAGTCCCAGAGGTTAGTCCCAGAGGTTAGTCCTCAGTTAGTCCCAGGCCAGGTTAGTCCAGGTAGTCCCAGAGGTTAGTCCCAGAGGTTAGTCCCGAGGTTAGTCCCTCAGTTTAGTCCCGAGGTTAGTCTCAGTTAGTCCCAGAGGTTAGTCCCAGAGGTTAGTCTCAGGTTTAGTCCCAGGTTAGTCCCGAGGTTAGTCTCAGTTAGTCCCAGGTTAGTCCCAGAGGTTAGTTCCAGAGGTTAGTCCCAGAGGTTAGTCTCAGTTAGTCCCGAGGATAGTCCCAGAGGTTAGTCCCAGATGTTAGTCCCAGAGGTTAGTCTTCAGTTTAGTCCCAGAGGTTAGTCTTCAGTTTAGTCCCAGAGGTTAGTCTTCAGTTAGTCCCAGAGGTTAGTCTTCAGTTTAGTCCCAGAGGTTAGTCTTCAGTTTAGTTCCAGAGGTTAGTCTTCAGTTTAGTCCCAGAGGTTGGTCCCAGAGGTTGGTCCCAGAGGTTAGTCCCAGAGGTTAGTCCCAGAGGTTAGTCTCAGGTTAGTCCCAGAGGTTAGTCCCAGAGGTTAGTCTTCAGGTTAGTCCCAGAGGTTAGTCCCAGAGGTTAGTCCCAGAGGTTAGTCCCAGAGGTTAGTCTTCAGTTTAGTCCCAGAGGTTAGTCTTCAGTTTAGTCCCAGAGGTTAGTCCCAGAGGTTGGTCCCAGAGGTTGGTCCCAGAGGTTGGTCCCAGAGGTTGGTCCCAGAGGTTAGTCCCCCAGGTTAGTCCCAGAGGTTAGTCCCAGGTTAGTCCCAGAGGTTAGTCTTCAGTTTAGTCCCAGAGGTTAGTCCCAGAGGTTAGTCTTCAGTTTAGTCCCAGAGGTTAGTCCCCAGGTTAGTCCCAGAGGTTGGTCCCAGAGGTTAGTCCCAGAGGTTAGTCTTCAGGTTAGTCCCAGAGGTTAGTCCCAGACGTTAGTCCCAGAGGTAAGTCCCAGAGGTTAGTCTTCAGTTTAGTCCCAGAGGTTAGTCCCAGAGGTTAGTCCCCCAGGTTAGTCCCAGAGGTTAGTCCCCAGGTTAGTCCCAGAGGTTAGTCCCAGAGGTTAGTCCCAGAGGTTAGTCCTTGTCTCAACCCATATTCCGTGGGGCTGTACTGACTTGGAGGTTTATTGTTGTATTGAGTTGTGCTTTGTGGTTGAAAAGATCTGATGTCATACACTGATGTCTTTTGCTATGGTTACCCCCCCGACACAACAGGTTGACATGGCAACACTGGCAGAACAAATCATTGAGGCGACGCCTGAGCGAATCAAGCTAGAGGACTTCCCCAGGGGGGCGGAGTCACCGCTCAGAGAGAGACGGGACAACCCCGCCATACAGGACACCTGGTTGGCTACTTACCTGGACACAGTTGACACACACTCCCCTCCCAGGTAAGCCCCGCCCTCAAGGATGTTCTACATCAGGACTGTTGTCCAGTGAAGAAAGTGCTTCATCCATTTAAATGTGTGTGTGTGTGTGTGTGTGTGCGCAGGCGGGTGTGCCCCCCCTCACCTCTAAGTGCACTGGCCCTCCAGAGGCTCCGCCCCCCCTCCTCTGCAGCATGGGCGGAGTTCCTGAACGCCTCAGCCAATGGGAAGATGGAGAGAGACTTTGCCCTGCTGACGCTGACGGACGGGGAGCAGAGGGAGCTGTACGAGGCCGCCAGGATCATCCAGAACGCCTTCAGGAGATACAAGGTCCACACACTGCTACACGTCATATTCACTGAGCTGCTCAGTCCTTTCCTTAAAGGTGCAGTCTGTAGGAGTCAGTGCCATCTAGTGGTGAAGTGTCATGTTGCAGCTGAACACCCCTCAAAACATGAAGGAGAACCTGTGGTAGTTTCAGTTATCAGAACAAGTTTAGTTTGTCCAGCCTGAGCTCCTGTAAAAAACATGGCTGCCTCCGTAGAGAGGACCTGTTCCTGTATTTAAATCTAAAGTATGTTAAGATAGAGTATTTAAATATAAACGGTGCAGTCTAGGGCAAAGAAAACAACAATTTGTACAATTTAGATGAAACACTAGTGAAAACATCACTGCTATGATTATTTTATATTGGATTTCTGCTAAAAGATCCTTTCATCTGGACCGTTGGTGTGTGTAAAACAACATGTTCATAAACATGGTCCCACAGCGTCGGCTTGAAGCTTTAAATATGAAGCTCTGGATGTGGATGGTCTGAGTGATGTCAGTTGATGTGACACCGCCATCTGGAGGCGAACACAGCTGGTTCATGTTTTCTTCCTGCTCCTGTGTTCAGGGTCGGAGGTTAAAAGAACAGCAGGACATGGCTGCAGCCGTCATTCAGAGATGCTACAGGAAGTACAACAGGGTGGTGTGTGGTGTGTGTGGTGGTGTGGTGGTGTGTGGTGTGTGGTGTGTGTGGTGTGTGTGTGTGTGTGTTGTGTGTGTGTGTGTTGGTGTGTGGTTTGGGTGCTGCGTGCGTCCTCAGGCTTCACTAACACTCAACTAACCTGCTGTGTCTCTTTACCATACCTTTCTCTCTCTCTCTGGCTAGCTAACATGGATAGCACTGAAGGTAAAATTGCTGACCTGTGTGATCTTTGTATGAAACCTGCACCATGTGGACAGCTTGATTCAGTCGTCTGTCAGAAAGGTTTTGATTCTGATTGACTTTAAGAAAAGGGAATCAAATTCATTCCACACACTCTTCTTCCTTTGACCTCTGACCTTTTTATACAAAACACTTTCAATGAGAATGTTTATAAAATGGACATGAAGCTAAAGCTGAAGTGCCTGACCACCTGTTTTCTGAGTAGTGACCAGCAGGGGGCGACTCCACTGGTAGTTTCTATAGAATGAGAAAGTGACTCTACTTCTCACTCTATAACATCAGTAAACATTTTCAAACAAGTCTTCTTCAATGCAGCTGATTTAGTGAATTATAATAATTTAGAGTCAAATAGACCATAAAGCACCAGATGTATGGGGGGGAACCCACAGTGTGATTGACAGATACTTTTGGCCACATTGTGATCTGATGTCGTTGATCAATGGTCGATTCGTCGTCACGGCTTCTCTTCTTTTTCGCTCCTTCCTCTCTGGTTATTTCAAACTCTGTGTCCTCAGTACGCTCTCTACAAGAAGATGACGCAGGCGGCCATCTTGATCCAGTCCAAGTTCAGGTCGTACTACGAGCAGAAGCGTTTCCAGCAGAGCCGGCGGGCGGCGGTCCTCATCCAGCAGTACTACCGCAGCTACAAGGAGTACGAGAGGCTGAAACAGGCGCCGCGAGGAGCCGCCGGCCACAACCCCAAGATCAAGTAAGAGCTCCGCCCACTTCACGATCAATACGTCTGATCAGCTGATCACATTCTGATCATTATTGATTAAGCTGCAGAGGATGAACCTGTGTGATGACATCAGGTTCATGTGTTCCACCAATAGTTGTTGAGTTTATTAAGATTCATTCATCGTTATAGAACACGATCCGCTGAGGGTGACATAATTGATCTGTGGTTGATTGACAGCTAATATTGATCATGTGTGAATCAGGGGCTCGTTCTTGACAAAGAAACAAGACCAGGCAGCAAGAAAGATCATGAGGTTCCTGAGACGCTGCAGACACAGGTAACACACACACACACACACACACACACACAGGTAACACACACACACACAGGTAACACGCACACACACACACAGGTAACACACACACACACACACACACACAGGTAACATACAGGTAACACACAGACACACACAGGTAACATACAGGTAACACACAGACACACACAGGTAACACACAGACACACACAGGTAACACACACACAGGTAACTCACAGACACACACACACACTGACTGACGGGTGTGTGTCTTGTTGCAGGATTAAAGAGCTGAAGCAGACGAGGGAGCTGGAGAGAAGAGGACTGACCACTTAAACATTTCATCTTTCTTCATCCTGACGAGAGGAGAGAGAGAAATCCTGTCGTCCGAGACAAAGAGACCGACTGATGAGAGAGGGACGGAGGGACGGAGGGACGCCCATCTGTCTGTCTCTGTCTTCTCTCCTGGTCGAACGTCTCTCTGCAGTTTAGAAAGAGCTCCATTTGAAAACATCTCGCCCTCCTTTTTGTCTTACAGGCCTAAGATAAACGTTAGTTTTTTTACCCTGAGCCGAGTCTTGCAGGAAGACAAAGTTCACTGGCGTTCAGAACGTCAGGAGACGACCTGTAGACCAACGTTTCATCCAATCAGCACATTTCACGTTATATTTGTTGAGTTTTATTGAACAGCTGCGAGCTAAGTGCCGCATGAAGAGCATGCTGGGATACAGTGTCCTGCTGAAAGGGCGGGGGGGCGGGGATCTTCTGTTAAAGGTTCTTTCTGTTGCCCCTTGGAGGCAAAGCTCAGGGCAAAACAACCCTGAAGACTGCTGGTGAGGGGCGGTGCGTTCGAGGGTCGTCTGGACAAATCAGACTCCGACCAGAAGGAAAACAAGCTGCGGAACATTTTTGAACTCTTGATGTTGAGTCAGAAACTGAACATGATTATAACAAATCTATTCAAACACAATCACGTATATTAACATATAAATATATAAATATATATTCTAAAGTGGAAATTTATAGATGCTATGGATGTTTTATTTATTACAGCATGAACTGTTAATGTGAGAGAGAGAGTGCTGCACTGACTGAGGTCGAGTCTTAACGAACCCCGTGACCTCTGACCTTCACACAAACAAAACAAAGTTAAAATGTGAGGAAACAACATGGACGTCTGCAGCTAATTTCTTAAAACAAAATATCGGCGTCAATAACATTGTCACCTGACCGAGTCCCACCTGATGTGACATCACTTCCTGTTGATGTCATCATCTGAACAGGAGCTGATCAGTTCAGCTGCTTTTATAAAAACAAAACATCATGGTGGATTTTAACGTGGGAATCGAACTTCAGGCTGTGATGTCACTGATGACATCATATGTGCTGCTGAGGTCAGAGGTCAGATTGGGGGTTCCCTTCAAACCGTATTTGAATCTGTCCAGAAACTTTTCAGGATGACGCAGTGGCAGCTGGTTTCCATGGCAGCCACCACGTGAGTCCCGTGTCATACAGACTGAACCACTGGCTGTTGTCACGGTAACCACGGTAACACGGTGTCCAGGAGCATGAGCTTGACGACGAGTTGTTGGACGAACTTTTTCTTGTTGTTTCTGCTGCAGTGAAGTTTTGCATGAGTTTGTAACGAACTGTTGGAAAAACGATTCTACGAGAACCAACAATAAATCAGCTGTTTGCTACCGATGCTGTTTCCTGCCGTCCGATCAATAACACGCTACACCACGTGACACGCTACACAACATGCTACACCACGTGACACGCTACACAACATGCTACACCACGTGACACGCTACACAACATGCTACACCACGTGACACGCTACACAACATGCTACACCACGTGACACGCTACACAACATGCTACACCACGTGACACGCTACACAACATGCTACACCACGTGACACGCTACACAACATGCTACACCACGTGACACGCTACACACATGCTAACCGATCTACGACACCACAAAACATGCTACACCAGTGTACACTGCTACAAACAGCTACACCACGTGACACGCTACACAACATGCTACACCACGTGACACGCTACACAACATGCTACACCATGTGACACGCTACACAACATGCTACACCACCGTGACACGCTACACAACATGCTACACCACGTGACACGCTACACAACAACATGCTACACCACGTGACACGCTACACAACATGCTACACCACGTGACACGCTACACAACATGCTACACCACGTGACACGCTACACAACAACATGCTACACCACCATGATATGCTACACAACCAAAACATGCTATCCACCATGACACGCTACACAACATGCTATCCACCATGACACGCTACACAACATGCTACACCACCGTGACACGCTACACAACATGCTACACCACGTGACACGCTACACAACAACATGCTACACCACCATGACACGCTACACAACATGCTACACCACCATGATATGCTACACAACCAAAACATGCTATCCACCATGACACGCTACACAACATGCTACACCACCAAAACATGCTATCCACCATGACACGCTACACAACATGCTACACAACATGCTACACCACCATGACACGCTACACAACATGCTACACCAGCATGACACGCTACACAACATGCTACACCACCATGACACGCTACACAACATGCTACACCACATGACACGCTACACAACACATGCTACACCACCATGACACGCTACACAACATGCTACACCACCATGACACGCTACACAACATGCTACACCAGCATGACACGCTACACAACATGCTACACCACGATGACACGCTACACAACATGCTACACCAGCATGACACCTACACACATGACATCTACACACACACAAATGCTACACACATGCTACACACCATGAAGCTACACAACATGCTACACCAGCATGACACGCTACACAACATCGCTACACCACCATGATATGCTACACAACACGCTACACCACCATGACACGCTACACACATGCTACACAACACAATTCACAACATGTAACCAGACCAACCCTGTTTATTTGAGTGTTGATTGTAAAAGTTGAAGCCCCTCCCTTTCTCACAGAACCTTCACTTTCAATCTGTCACAAAATGAATCTCTTTATAAAACAGCTACGATCATGTGACGTCTGACTTATTATCTGTATCATATCTCTTTTTACTCTCATTGTTTGAAGTAAAGCACTTTATAACTGTTTTTGAAAAGGTCTTTACCAATAAAGTTCTTATCATAATAACTTCACACGTATAAACTGGAGTTTGTACGAAACACAAACTATAACTTTATTATTCAGCAAACACTCATCAACGGTAACTCATGTTTCTGACGACATACGCAACATGACCGTCTATGGTATGCATGCACTGTATGTATCTGTATATATATATATGTACATGGTCATATATAACGTCATCACGTTTCTGATGTCCGCACCAGGTGGACGGAACGCTGCTCCATAGCAACAGTAACTAGGGCCGAGCTGCAAGTGACTGCGAGATATGATGAAGATAAGACTGGAAACAGCCTGAGCCTGTAGAGAAGAACAACTTGGACCAGGACCAGACCCGGATCAAAGACAACCAGGACCTTATGGACCAAGACCAGTTAACATTGTGATTAAGAAAAACCAGGACCCAGAGCAGAGCACAGAGACCGTTGGTTCAGGTCCACAGGTCAGTGACGTCAGAAACAGTGTTGACAGTTTTATTTATTATTATTTGTGTTTGGTTCCGGTGATGAAGACAGTTGGAGACAAGTTGTCTTTACTGAGACACTGAGGTTCGATCCCTGTCTTCCACCTGCCAAAGTGTCCTTGGGCAAGATGCTGAACCTACCAAGCTCCTCTCCTGTGGAATCATCTCCCACTTTCAATTCTGGAGGCAGACACCATCTGTACGTTTAAGAGTAGGCTTACAACCTTCCTTTAGGATAAAGCTTATAGTTAGAGCCGGTCCAGGCTTATCCTGGACCTGCTCTTAGTTCTGCTGCTATAGGTCAAGAAGGTCGGGGGACACATGACACTCGGAGCTTCTCTTTCCAGCTTCTCCTTCCACTTCTCAAACTGTTATCACATCAATGTAATTCATATCCCATCAATACATGTTACTGACTTGACTTCTTCCCCGGAGTCCCTTTGCCCTATCGTCCGCAGATCCAGGGCAGCAGCTGTGGCCCCATCATGGATTAGGCTCTGTGGATCGTGTATCAGAGATCGTAATGGTGGATCCAGTATGGCGGATTCTGTGTCGTGCTGGCTGATCGTGGTAATAAAGGCGGATCCTTTATCGTGTTGGCATCCGATAATGGTGGTGGACCACGACCGAGGTGGCAGCTGACGATGGATCCTAAATGGCGGCAGTGGACAATGACTGTGGACTATAGTGGCATCCGATCTTGATGGTGTATCATGATCTTGCTGGCTGCTGACCATAGACTATGATTGCAGCAGGACTGCTGATACAGAGAGGAGTACTTCTCCTCAGATACTTGACCGTTAATGACATTAATCCCCCAATTCACCTGTTTACCCTTATCAATGCTGCTAAAACCTTTATCTTGGTCATGTTTACACTTGACATCTATTGCACTTCTGTCCGGCCTGGGAGAGGGATCCCTCACATGTGGCTCTCTCTGAGGTTTCTACCTTCTTTACCTGTTAAAGGGTTTTTAGTAGTTTGTCCTTTCTCTTGTTGAGAGGAGGTCACACCTTGTTAAAGCCCTATGAGACAAATTGTGATTTGTGAATATGGGCTATACAAATAAAATTTGATTGATTGATTGAACCCTGAATGGCCCCTCATTGAAACAAGTGCTGCCCTGAATGAATGTGTGTGTGATCGAGTGGCAGCTTCTCCGCTTGACTGAACACGATGTGGGTCCTGCTTCCACTAGCTCCTCCCACACCAGAGTCTGGTTCTCTTGGTACCTGCCGGCTGCCCCGGCTGCCCCAGCGAGGTGTTGGGTCACCGCCTCTCGACCTCTCTGACCCTCCAGATGGTCCCGCTTCACCCTCAGGACTGGTTTGGGCTTTTCTCCAACTCACCACCAGGTGGCAATCAGCTGCTGTTTCTCCATGAGCGTTAACGTTGCTCAGAACATCGACCTCTTGGGACAAGAAGCCTGGTTCTCTCTGTCCGAATCCCCCTGGTGTAAAAGATTCCCGATGGAGCTGATGCAGACCACTGAAGATGTTATAACATGTTGTAGATACAAGGTGTTAGACAACTCGCTCTGTGTTGCTATAGGAACAGAGACGCACAAAGGTCCCCACTAAAGAGAAGAGTCACATGTGACCTTTGTGGGAAGAAGTTCAGATCCTCACGTTTTCACACGGGAGCCAAACTGACAGCTGCCATCGGTGTGGAGTCGCGTTCAGAACGTCAATCTACCAGTATATTCACCAAGGGAAAACGGGCCGATGCCACCAGCGCCGTCACACTGGACAGAAACTGATGAGTGGTGAGAAACGGAAAAACCAGCGGCAGCTCACGTTTTTCGTGGTTTTCTGTCAAATGAAAGTTTCCTGTGCGTCTGTGTCGCTCTTCACAATCGATGGTGTGGGATCATGAATCCGGTTCTGGAGCCAAACAAACACGACACCAGATAAAAACAGGACTTTTATCATCAACACTTTAAAACCATGAAACCTGATGTATTGTTCCACATTAAACATTGAAGGTGTGAGATCATGTTTCCGTCTGTGAACCAAACAATTCACAGAATTAACGCAAAGAAAAGTTCTGTGATTTAAAACCAAACCAGGAAACTGACAACACGTCGACCTCAGAACTTTGATTGACAGGCAAGCATCAGTACGTGAGGAGGGCGGGGCTTAGTGACGATTAGTTTTACAGACAGCAGAGTCGATGACTGACAGTGAGCGTGAAGTCCTCTGATTGGCTGCTTGTGTTAGGTGGGTGGGACCACATGCCTGGGGAAGAAGATCTAAATGTAATTCTGCCTGTAGGGGGCGTGGTTTGTCTGTGAAAGGTGAAAAGTTGGTGTTGCTTTTCTCCTTTATTCTTATTAACATATTTTCTTATTCAAAAAAATATATTCAGAAAAGAAATTCAAAAAATGTAACTGATCAGAAACTTGAACAAACATCAGAGAGAGAAGAACGACCTGAAATGACAGAAACATCTTTACAAACATTTATTTAACATCTACTGAGATTGTTTGTTTGGTCCATGTCCCATCTGCTAACATGGAGGAGGTTTATGACTTGTACTGTAACCAGACACCAGGGGGCGATACAGATGGAGATGTCTCAGTTAAATATTGTGTGTTTTTAAGTTTCCTTATGTGACAGTAATAAAGTGAAGAGTAAATCACGTCAGGATCCATCAAATAGGAGCCAGCAGATTTCCCAGAATTCCCCTGGAGGCGAACACAGTGCGGCGGTCCCATGTGGGTCCAGATCACCTGATGGTGCGGTACATCATAAAGTCCACTGTGGTGCATCGTGGGAACTTGCCGATAGAGCTCTCCTCCACCGGCGTGTAGACTTTAATCTGCCGCATGTGAGTGTCTCTGCCGTTCTGGTGGTTGGCCAACACGGCTATCTGTATCATGAAGGTGCTGATTGGCTCGTTTGTCCGCTGACACACACACACACACACACACACACACACACACACACACACACACACACACACACACGATTAAGCACGTTCCAACACAAGGAAAACTGACTTCCACTCATGAAGGTTTATTTCGACAGTTCCTCACCTGGTTGATGAGAGAGATGTGGATCCAGCCGCTCGGCTCCACCATCTCCAGCTGCTGCAGAGACAAGAGAAGAAGAAGAAGAAGTCAGGTTCTGAACGTCCGCCTGTCTATCAAACGGCAGAAGACGCCAGTGTGTTACCCGGATTTCCTGCAGGTTGTGGAAGTTGTTGCCGACTCGGACAGAGATCTTACTGGGTGTGTAGCTCTCGTCAGATTTATAATCAGCATAAATACACAACATCTTCACCGTCGTCCTCCTCCTGAACACAACACACACACACATTTTTTTAAAGAATAAAGTTCATGGTGTAAAATATCAAACATCATTACATTTATTTATCATCAGTGTGTGATTTTTAATATTTACAGTATCTATCAGCACAAACTGCTCAAGGTGATCAGATTGTCCCATTTCACTATTTATATCTCTGTGTTAGAATCAATAGACATGTTGGACTCTGGAGTGAAAAGGCCGTCGCACATGTAGAGTCTTCAGTATCAGAGCCTCATATCGGACATGTTTTACTTCCCAATATCAGAATCAGATCCCAAAGATAAATTAAGTTGTTTTTAAAACATCCAGTTGGTTAAAAAACCTTGGGGTGTTGTTTAGAGGTCAGATCCAGATGTGCAGCTTTTGACCATGAACACGTCCTCGTACTGAAAGAACTCGGTTACCTGAACTGTATGTTCACCAGGTGAGGCTGCGACCCGTCCGACTGCCAGTACGTCTCCAGGTTATCGTCTCTCAGCTGGTCCACCCCGAAACCTGCACAGAGCAACGACACTGTTTCTCTGTGTGTACACACACGCACACACACGCACACGCACACACGTACACGCACACGCACACACACAGGGTCTGACCGGGTTTACAGGACGAGAGCGACCAAACTGCCTGGGATCCGATCTCTCGGACCGTCCCCGTCCGCTCCAGCTGCTTGGGGTCGGCGCCCGGTGGCGTTTTGCTCGGCGTGGCCATCCTCCTGTCACAGAGAAAGAAAAGAACACGTGGATCTGAGCCATGTTTACAACATCCCAGGGACACGTTGTGTTTTAAAGGAGACATATTATGGGATGGTCACTGACCGTTCAGAAACCTCCTGCTGGGGCCTTAACTCCCGAGCGTCTTCAGCAGCTTCTTCAGGATCTGACTCTGGCTCAAACTGATACGGCAGGAACACTACGTTCTCTCCATCAGCCATTTGTCTCCATTCAGCTCTACTGTTGCTATGGTTACGTCCAGACGTTAGTTTCAGGAACTAAATCAAATTGTAGAACAGGAGCATAATATGTCTGCTTTAAAAACAATTCAGATCTTTACGGATCCTCAACGTACAGAATAAATACGAACTGTATTAGACACTAACGTTACAGAACATATCATATGTAGTGTGTGGCTTCGTAGTCCTCCGGATACAGATGTTAGTGACACATGTTATGCACTAAGTTATGCACTTGGTGGATTGACTGGATTTAGCTTTAGAAGCTAACGTGAAGCTAACGTTGGTCCAACGCGGTCAAACTTAACTTCAAACGGTAAAAATAAAAGTTGAACTCACGGTGACAGTCGTTCAAAGTCTCAGGTCACGAGACGCGAGGCGCGTTCACACAAACACACTGCAGCTTCAGGCTAACGGGCTAACGAGCTAACGAGCTAACATGCTACATCTCCCACTCTGCAGCGTCCGAGGAGTCGCGTCCTGATGTCGTCACCGGCACCGGCGCGCGCTTAGTGCGTGTGCGCCGCCATGTTTGGCGCCGGCTCCAGGAGACGAACACGTTGCTGCGGAGCAGAAGTTTCACTGCGGATCATTTCTCTGCTGACGTCGCTTCTTGTCTGATTCATCGAGCCCGGGAACCGGAGCCGAACAGCGGTGAGTGTCGGACTCTTCCTCCCGGATTCCACCGCCTCTCTTCGGCCTCGTTCCGCCGAATGTACCATGTTGAGCAGCTGTCAGTGCGGGGCCTCCGCGGCTAACGCGAAGCTAACGGCTAGCTCCTCCGTGTTAGCTCGTAGTTAGCGTTCATTTAAACCGCAGCTAACTAAACACACGTGATCTCACGTGACCGTTTGAACAGGTACGGCTGCACTGCGTTTTCTGTGGAGCCACATCCCGTTCACTTGTTCTGTGATTACAAGTTGTCTCGTGTTCTAATGAAGCTGGAAGATAAACGGCAGAAGATGGAAGGTCCCTGGATCTCCGGGGCCAGTAAGAGGATTCGGCTCGTGAGGGACTCGTGTATCATCAGGACGAATCCAACTGGGACGTCACACAACGGGTCTGCGGTTGAATGTGAAGAGTCACAAGCACAGAAGTGACATGTTCGTTTGAATTCACTGATTCGACACAAGATGAACCGAACACGCCTTGAAGCCAGGAGCTTCCGCCTGGGGCCCCAGGAGCTTCCGCCTGGGGCCCCCAGGAGCTTCCGCCTGGAGGCCCCAGGAGCTTCCGCCTGGGGGCCCCAGGAGCTTCCGCCTGGAGGCCCCAGGAGCTTCCGCCTGGGGCCCCAGGAGCTTCCGCCTGGAGGCCCCAGGAGCTTCCGCCTGGGGCCCCAGGAGCTTCCGCCTGGAGGCCCCAGGAGCTTCCGCCTGGAGGCCCCCAGGAGCTTTCGCCTGAGGCCCCCAGGAGCTTCCGCCTGGGGCCCCCAGGAGCTTCCGCCTGGGGCCTCCAGGAGCTTCCGCCTGGGGGCCCCCAGGAGCTTCCGCCTGGAGGCCTCCAGGAGCTTCCGCCTGGGGGCCCCCAGGAGCTTCCGCCTGGTGGCCCCAGGAGCTTCCGCCTGGGGGCCCCAGGATCTTCCGCAGGAGCTTCCGTCTGGGGCCCCCAGGAGAGATGCTGCCATGGTCTGAGCCGCTGGGATCCATGAAACCACTTTAAAGCCTTCGACCTGAAACCATCAGCTGGAGAGCTGCTGGCCGGAGCCTTTTGTTAAAGGCTGCTCACTCGTGAATGTGTTGCTTCAGCAGAGTTGTTGTCTGTCTGAATTTCACCATCAGCTGTGACACATTCATTTACTCCTCCAGACTTCCTCGCCATCACATCGTTTCTCTTGTCTGTTTCAGCTCCTCGGTGCGAGCGTCCGGCGGCCCAGCCTCCACCATGGCGGATAAAAACACCAGGATCGCCATCGTCAGCCACGACAAATGTAAACCTAAGAAATGCCGTCAGGAGTGCAAGAAGAGCTGCCCCGTGGTGCGGATGGGTGAGTGTTCGCTCAGTAGGATGATGATGATGATGGAGGAGCGGAGTTATTCTTAATGAGCTTCCTGTGTGTTCTCAGGTAAGCTGTGCATCGAGGTGACGCCGCAGAGTAAGATCGTGTGGATCTCCGAGTCTCTGTGTATAGGCTGCGGTATCTGCATCAAGGTAAAGACGTGTGGGGGGTTTATGATGGAGGGCAGGGGAATGTGACCGACAACCCAATTTTATTGTGTTGTGTTTTTTGTGGGTGTTGTTTGGTTATTCTGACGTCGTGTGTCTTTGTAGAAATGTCCGTTTGGGGCGCTGTCTATCGTCAACCTGCCCAGCAACCTGAAGAAGGAAACCACGCACAGATACTGCGCCAACTCCTTCAAACTGCACCGGTACGCTGCCGCTGTAACCTCCACACGCGTGACAGACGTGTGTGGACTTTCTCTGTATGATGATGAACATGTTGTGAATGTGTCACATGTTCTGATTCCATATTTCTACTCCTGGACTTTAACGTTTGGACATATACAGAGAACTGATCTGACACCAGTGAATTTAAAACAATAATAACTTGTATACAGTATATGAACAGCTGTCGGGTACTGTCCCTGTGTGAACTGAGTTATTGTCTTGTTGTTCGAACTGAACAAGAGTTACAAGCTTTAAAAAGGACGGAGGTCTTCCACGACATGTCCCCGTTTTACTCGTGTCAAGTTCCAGCGTCAAATATCAAAGTATGCACATGCTCCAGGAAATCATCTGATCTGAAGACGGTTCAAACCGTGGCAGAACAGATCGGCTGCTGTTTGGGAGCAAAGTGAATTCTGGGAAAATAAAATCTCAGTTTTATCCGCAGGTGAAACGAATGAACTTTGAAGACGTGACATCAGTTCATAGATTCACTGACCTTTTCAGATTCTCTGGTCACAAACGCTTGAGCTCAGTTGGAACAAGATCTATTTGTTTATCTCGACAGGAAAGAATCATTCAGATTTAATATGTGGAAGATTTTGTTTTTAAACAGGATTTATGTATTTTCTGCAGTTTTTGTAAAGTGTGTGTGTCTCTGTGTGTGTCTCTGTGTGTGTCTCTGTGTGTGTAGGCTGCCTATCCCCAGACCTGGTGAGGTTCTGGGTCTTGTGGGGACCAACGGTATCGGGAAGTCCACAGCTCTGAAGATTCTGGCTGGAAAACAGAAACCCAACCTGGGGAAGTACGATGTGAGTAACACACACACACACACACACCACACACACATACACACACACACACACACACACACACACACAGCTTACTGATGTGAGTGTAACACACACATGTTACTGATGTGAGTGTAACACACACACATGTTACTGATGTGAGTGTAACACACACAGCTTACTGATGTGAGTGTAACACACACAGGTTAGTGATGTGAGTGTAACACACACAAACACACACATGTTACTGATGTGAGTGTAACACACACATGTTGCTGATGTGAGTGTAACACACACACATGTTACTGATGTGAGTGTAACACACACAGCTTACTGATGTGAGTGTAACACACACACACACGTTACTGATGTGAGTGTAACACACACACACACGTTACTGATGTGAGTGTAACACACACAAACACACACAGCTTACTGATGTGAGTGTAACACACACACACGTTACTGATGTGAGTGTAACACACACACACGTTACTGATGTGAGTGTAACACACACAAACACACACGTTACTGATGTGATTGTAACACACAGCTTACTGATGTAAGTGTAACACACACATGTTACTGATGTGAGTGTAACACACACACGTTACTGATGTGAGTGTAACACACACATGTTACTGATGTGAGTGTAACACACACAAACACACACACGTTGCTGATAGATGGAAACGTTGAGTGTCGTTTGTTGCTGTGCGGATGAGATAAGATGTGGGCGGAGCTTCTGTCCGACCAAACATCTGAAATTGTCTTCATGTCATAAATCAAATGGATCAAAATACTCAGCAGATTCAAATAAAGATCAAATATGAGCATATGTTCAGTTTGACTCTACTTATTCTTTTCAAATCCATTCTATTTTTCCCCGTTCTTTTTGATTTGATTAAATTAGTCTGAGTTTCTATTAATCTTTTTTGTAGAATTTGACACAGTAAAGTAGAACTAGAATCATTAAAGAATAAAATATGGAGGAAATTCAATGATTTCAAATAAAGTGAATAATTTTGTTCACGATCGTCTTTTTTTATCGTCTGGAATCTAAATCAAAATGTTCTATTTATTAATTATCTCTGCAAAAATAAAACTCGTTAGGATTATTAAAACACGTTTTCTCAGTTTCAATTTCACTTTTCACACTTATTTCATATTCATCTTCTACGTCATGCATATGTTCCATCTCTCGTGTGTCTGATAATAACATACATGAGAATCTCCTGCTTCATGTGTTCGTATGTAACTGAACATTGATCCATCTGTGGCCTCCGGACTTTCCCAGAATCCTCCAGACTGGCAGGAGATCTTGACGTACTTCCGAGGATCCGAGCTGCAGAACTATTTCACCAAAATCCTGGAGGACGACCTGCGGGCCATCGTCAAGCCGCAGTACGTCGACCAGATCCCGAAGACCGTCAAGGTAACGAGGAAGTTCAGTGAGGGGGGGTCAGACCATTGAGGGCTGGGTGTAATTCTTCACCTCTACCTCCAGGGGTCAGTAGGAGCCATCCTGAGCAGAAAAGACGACACAGACACACAAAGAATCGTCTGTGATCAGCTCGGTAACGCACACACACACACATACACACACACACACACCACAGACATACACACACACATACACACACGCACACAGACATACACAGACACACACACACACACACACACACAAACACAGACATACACACACACACACAGACACACAAAGAATCGTCTGTGATCAGCTCGGTAACGCACACACACACACATACACACAGCACACACACACACAGACATACACACACACACACACACACCACACACACACACACATACACATACACACACACATACACACATACACATACACACACCCTAAAATAATCGTTGGCCCAACACTAATTAAGTTGAAATATATCAAATTAACATCTGTGTTAATGGTAATATATTCATACTATATAACACTACAGTGGCTGAGCAAAGATTACGTATGAAAATATTCCACTGTCCAAAGAAATGTGTTCAAAAAATAAAACAACGCTTCCCACGGCTCAGAAGGTACATTTTGAATATAGATTCAGATTCTACCTCGAGGACCTGAGGTCAAAGACGTTTCTTCCAGGCTCATGACTTCATAACGGCTCCTGCAGATGTTGATATGATTCATAGTGTTTACACAAACTGACTTGATCTTTATTGTGATTGGCTGTTGCCGGGCAGATCTGACTCACCTGCGGGAGAGGAACGTGGAGGATCTGTCCGGCGGCGAGCTGCAGAGGTTCGCCTGCGCAGTCGTCTGTATCCAGAGGGCCGACATGTGAGGAAGCCGCACACACACTTGTACAAGGTATGGACACACACACACACACACACACACACTGACGGCTGTTGTCTCTGCTGCAGCTTCATGTTTGACGAGCCGTCCAGTTACCTGGATGTGAAACAGAGGCTGAAGGCCGCCATCACCATCCGCTCGCTCATCACCCCCGACAGGTGACTCGCCTGGTTAAAGCAATTCATGTGTAAGGTTTCATTTCATGTTCATTTTATATGATAGTGTTTATAATTATTACCATTATTAACTTGTCAGGTATATCATCGTGGTGGAACATGACCTGAGTGTGTTGGACTACCTGTCCGACTTTATCTGCTGTTTGTACGGAGTCCCCAGCGCCTACGGTGTGGTCACCATGCCCTTCAGTGTCCGAGAGGGTAACACACACCACACACACACACACAACACAGTCACACACAGAGAGTCACACACTACACACCACTACACACACACAGTCCACTAACACACACACACACACACAGTCACACACACAACAGTCACTACCACAACACACACACACAAGTCCACTAACACACCACAGTCACACTAAACACACACACAGTCCACTAACACACACACACAGTCACACTAACACACACACACAGTCCACTAACCACACACACAAACACAAAGTCACACTAACACACACACGTCACACTAACACACACACAGTCACACTAACACACACAGTCACACTAACACACACACAGTCACACTACACACACACACACCACAACACACACACACAGTCACACTAACACACACACAGTCACACTAACACACACACAGTCACACTAACACACACACAGTCGCACTAACACACACACACACAGTCGCACTAACACACACACAGTCGCACTAACACACACACAGTCGCACTAACACACACACAGTCACACTAACACACACACAGTCACACTAACACACACAGAGTCGCACTAACACACACAGAGTCGCACTAACACACACAGAGTCGCACTAACACACACACAGTCGCACTAACACACACACAGTCGCACTAACACACACACAGTCGCACTAACACACACACACAGTCGCACTAACACACACACAGTCGCACTAACACACACACAGTCACACTAACACACACAGAGTCACACTAACACACACAGAGTCACACTAACACACACAGAGTCACACTAACACACACAGAGTCACACTAACACACACAGAGTCACACTAACACACACAGTCACACTAACACACACACAGTCACACTAACACACACACAGTCACACTAACACACACACAGTCACACTAACACACACACAGTCACACTAACACACACACACACGTCACACTAACACACACACACGTCACACTAACACACACACAGTCACACTAACACACACACACGTCACACTAACACACACACACAGTCACACTAACACACACACACGGTCACACTAACACACACACACGGTCACACTAACACACACAGTCACACTAACACACACACACGGTCACACTAACACACACACGGTCACACTAACACACACAGGGTCACACTAACACACACACGGTCACACTAACACACAGTCACACTAACACACACAGGGTCACACTAACACACACACGGTCACACTAACACACAGTCACACTAACACACACAGCACAACAACCACACACACCACACAGTCACAACACACAATCCACACAACACACACGTCACACACACACACACACAGTCACACACACACACACACAGTCACACTAACACACAGTCACACTAACACACACACACAGTCACACTAACACACACAGTCACACTAACACACACACACAGTCACACTAACACACACACACACACACACACACAGTCACCGATCGTCTCTTCCACTGCTTCAGCTCGTTCCTCCTTCTCCGTCCTGCAGGTATCAACATCTTCCTGGATGGTTACGTTCCCACGGAGAACCTCAGGTTCCGTGAGACCTCATTGGTCTTCAAAGTGGCTGAGACGGCCAATGAGGAGGAGGTGAAGCGACTCCGTCACTACCAGGTCCGTCATCACAGCCTTTCTTCTTCTCTTGGACCAGTGAAGTCATTGTGATGTGTCGTCTGGTTCTACTTCACATTTAAGACTTGTCTTCACGAGAACCAGTTCCATGTTGGTCCTCTGATTTAAAGATGATGGTTGTGTTGTGATGTTGTGATGTTTGTGTTGTGATGGTTGTGATGTTTGTGTTGTGATGGTTGCGTGCAGATGTTTGTGTTGTGATGGTTGTGATGTTTGTGTTGTGATGGTTGTGATGTTTGTGTTGTGATGGTTGCGTGCAGATGTTTGTGTTGTGATGGTTGTGATGTTTGTGTTGTGATGGTTGTGATGTTTGTGTTGTGATGGTTGCGTGCAGATGTTTGTGTTGTGATGGTTGTGATGTTTGTGTTGTGATGGTTGCGTGCAGATGTTTGTGTTGTGATGGTTGTGATGTTTGTGTTGTGATGGTTGTGATGTTTGTGTTGTGATGGTTGTGATGTTTGTGTTGTGATGGTTGTGATGTTTGTGTTGTGATGGTTGCGTGCAGATGTTTGTGTTGTGATGGTTGCGTGCAGATGTTTGTGTTGTGATGGTTGCGTGCAGATGTTTGTGTTGTGATGGTTGCGTGCAGATGTTTGTGTTGTGATGGTTGCGTGCAGATGTTTGTGTTGTGATGGTTGCGTGCAGATGTTTGTGTTGTGATGGTGGAGATGTTTGTGTTGTGATGGTTGCGTGGAGATGTTGAGGATCCTGCCATGGTTGATTTCTTGTTCTGATTGTGTTTCAGTATCCAGACATGTCCAAGAAGATGGGCGAGTTCATGTTGGATATTAAAGGAGGGGATTTCACGGACTCTGAGATCATGGTGATGCTGGGAGAGAACGGTGCGTGTTTCCTTTTGATGGCGAACACGGCTCCTCTGGTTCTCCTCTGATGTTCAGTCTGATGTCGTCAGCCACGTTATCCAGATCCAATCAATCAAATCTTATTAGTATAGCCCATATTCACAAATCCCAGTTGGTCTCCTGGTCTCTAACGAGGTGAGACGTCCTCTGTTCTTCTCCCTCAAGAGTGAAACCACTGAAACCTGTAACAGGTACAGAAGGTAGAAACCTCAGGGACACGTGAGGACCCGTCTCCAGGACGGACACAAGGGGACAGATGTCCCGTGGAACAGAGAACATCAGAGAGATAAAGGTTTTAGCAGCATTGATGAGGGTAAACCAACATTTAATGAGTTCTGTCAGGGCCCATGTTCCATCCTGTTATCCTGTGGACAGACAGACAGACAGACAGTGAGACAGGCAGACAGACAGGCAGACAGACAGGCAGCTGTGAACACAACAAGGTAAAATGTGTGTGTTTGTGTGCAGGCACA